>UYYA01004025.1:0-191953 GCA_900624975.1 Angiostrongylus costaricensis | reverse complement strand
AAATGTATATATATATGTGGTTTCTGTCAATCCTGTTTGACAGGAAGGACTGGATTGACAGAACACTGAACGAAGGACAGCCATCTTCCTTCGTTCCTCATCAATATCGTTTTTTCAAGATTTAATCGAACACCAATATTTCCACAGGCTCTATCCAAGTCGTCAAGCATACGTTCCGCCTAGCTAACGTTTGGTGTTATAAGAACGATGTTGTCAGCAAAGCGAAGATAGTGTGATTGCCGACCATCGATTTTCCCTACCATATTATCCCATTCCAATGTTCTCATGACATTCTCGAGCGTGGCGGTAAGTAATTTTGACGAGATGGTGCTGCTTTGCCTAACCCCTCATTTGGCGTTGATGTTAATATCGTTGTAGAATGGTGATATTTTAGCTAGTCCATAACGAATAGTAAAACAATTTTTGAACCGGCCGTCATTTAAGGTGCGTCTGAAAATATTCAACATCTGTTTAAATTGCTGAGCTTACACGAGGTTGATAAATAGGTTTATTTAATACGTCTGGAAATTGTTTTGCTATTTGCTGTGTGCTAACTAAAATAATACGGACTGTTGAAGGGTGGATTGTCCGTTGAAAAACAAATTATTGTCAGCGGATAGTCATATTAACAACAACTGCCCTGTATAAGAGAGTACTGTCATGTGAGCATGCCTCATTCGTGCGGTGTTCCACTGAAAAAGATCCGTCTTAGTACGAGAACGAAGACGACACATCGAGAAGACGAATAACTGTGGACCATCGACTCAGATCATCGGCTCCGATGAAGACGAAGACGTTGAAACGTTAGCGGAATAAATCTATTTATTAACCTAGTGTAAACTCAACAGTTTAAAAATATGGTAATACTTCAACTTTGAAATTTCTGTATAGATTACGAATAATCTTTGTATACTGAGTAGTGACGCTCGGGCTGTCTAAGGCTTCCATGACTGCTTCTATCTCAACTGAGCCAAAAATCATAGTAGGAGGAAAATAAAAAATTAACATTGTAAGACAAGAGCTTTTTGGCGAAAACGTTCTCTTGCACTCTCGCTATGCCTCGATGAGTCTTGTTATCGTGTGGATGTGGGCTATCGTAGTGAATCCCTTTCGAAATACTGCTTGCTCGCATTGTTGTCGTTCATCCAGCGTTCTATAAGTTTTCTTCGAGATGACTCAATTAAAAGTTTGTAGACGGCAGACAGCAAGCAGATTTTTCGATAGTTGCAGATATCGTGGAGGTCAGCCTTCTTCAACAATAATACAGTGTTGCTGGTGTGAACTTCGCACTCATACAGTAGCGTATGAAGAGCCGAGCCAGTGTGTTGATGAGTACTGATAGAAGGTTCTTAAGGTGTTCAGATCTTATTCGCTGCGGGCCAGGTTTTGTTCGATTCCTCGCCGATGAAATAGCATGTCGGAATTCCGAAGGGTGAGCTGGTGAGATAACGTACCCTTTATACCTATATCCCTATATCCACCCTTTATTTCGTATGAGCGCAGAAGGACATGGCTATTGAAGACATCCGGGTAGTAATCGTGAATGTTCTTCATGTTTTTCTCCACTAGCTCTCTGGAAATTACAGCAGTTCTGTCTGGGCGGTGAAATGCAACCATCTTGGTTTTGTGATTGGCGAAGCATTGGTAAGCTTTTCGAATGCTTTGCGCAGCCTTTGCAGCTTCGTGCCATAACTGCTGCTCCTCGCTAAAACCATTTATCGCCTATCTGCATTGCTTTAGCGGTTTCTTGTAGCTCGTGCGATTCCATGCAGGCGTGTCATCTGGAATGTGCCTGGAGTTAGACATCTCTTGGTAGCATTCGAACTCTCGGCTTTCCTTGTGCTCACGTGAAGATGTTGAATGAGCCGATCATATTTCTCGTCGATGTTATCGATAACGGCATCTTCCCAACACCCTACTAATGAACTTTTGTAGTTCTTATACTTCGTTTTTCGAATTTAAGGGCTTTTTCTCCTTTCCGCGAGAAATGGAATCTTGTACGAAGGAGACGATGGTCTGATCCTACGAGAATTTTGGGACAACAGCGATATCGGTAAGCCAAAACTTTCTATTTACTACGATGTGGTCTATTTCGTTATGGTATTCTCCAGTGGGAGACTTCTACGTCCAGCGTTGAGGGTGGCGCTTTTGTAATTGCGAGTTACTATGGATTGTTTTCGTCGCCATGATAAACTCAGACAGCAGCTCACCCTGCTCGCTCCATTCAAATCCGTGAGGCTCAATATGACTTTCTTCAGACGGTTATTCTGAGTCAAGTCTTAGCGTTAAAGTTTCCAACGGTGGCATTAAAGAATGTACAGTCTTCTCTGCAGAACTCTTCCAAGTCCATATAGAACACTTCGACATCTTACCAGTCTCTCTCATGGCCAAACTCATGTAGACATGGACGCTAACGCCGCCGTTTGCTCTATCGCAGCTCCACGGAACAGTCCTTCTCCTTTCACATAAGCTGTAGCAGTAATTGTCTGTCGCTCATATGCAGTACAAATAATTGAATAAACCCATTCTCAGTTCATGTAAACCTAGTTTCTAACTCTCGTTATGTTGCTGAGATATTTGCAAAACTCCAGACCGCAGGTGACTGCGGTGGGGAACGAACGCGCTATTGTGAGAGACAGGTGAAACGAAGGACCCGCATGGTGTGGTGGTGAGCGCGTTACTACCCGGGAGGGACAATGGCGCGTTCGTTTCCCACCGCAGACACCTGTGGTTCGGCAAATATGTTTAATTATCCTTTATAAAAGCTCAGAAGTTGACTTTGAATTGAGAAAAGATTTTCATATGCTAGTTCGGAGACTCTTAACTGGCGTCTCGTAGACATTTGTCGGATCTTTTGTATCACTTATAATTGGATAAGGCATCGCTAAGTGTGGATTCGTTATATACGACTTGTTCTCAATTCTTCTCACTTTGCTCCGATTTCTTCTCCATTTTGTGGTTCAGGCCAGTCTTCGGATTAACAAAGTGACGGTCAGGTCAAACTGGAAAAACTTGGGAAACACTGAGGTCGAAAACATTCCATCTTCTGATTCGATTGGCGTTTCGTCCTCTTCGCTTTCTTCAGAAGCGGAATAATTCGAATAGATTGTCTAGATTTGAATCGAGCAGTGCTTCACATCATTGTATTCGACTGAATGCGACTACGTAAATCTACATTGAGAGAACGAGCGGCTGTGGACAATCGACTCAAGCCATTGCGTCCATGAAAAACGCGAAGGAGACGAAATGATAGTCAAGGAAATTTTTCGATAATCTCGTGTTAAGTCTAATAAACCTGCAAAATATTGATTATTCATGCCGACGTTAAATGAGAGTCATGTTTTCAATTGCTCTATTTTATGTTGATAGAGATGTGGTCGTTCTTCCCATAAACCGTAATCACTGGGATTCCCACGTCTAGGGTTGTTGTTCTTCTTTCCTGAAGCAAGAGTTTATGTTAAAGAGATGAGCCACTGGTAGTTTTTCAAGACAATCTTCACTTTGTAACTTAGAAGACGGACTTTCTATAAACGTCGACATAGATAGTTGATATATTTATTTATATGATCTTATAAACTGATCTTCTTTAGCTGATGTGAGGTTGGTATTGGTCTTCGTTGTCGTTGTAGTAGTAGTAGTAGTAGTAGTAGTAGTAGTAGTAGTAGTAGTAGTAGTAGTAGTAGTAGTAGTAGTAGTTGTTGTTGTTGTTGATGTTGCTGTTTTTCTTGTTGGTCGATGGCTGACGTCTTGGCGATTTAACCTTCATCAGAGCCGTGATGTTAGTCCCACTCGTAACAGTTAGGGTTCGGTGAGAGTCGGTGTACTGAAACAAAAATGTGCACACCAAACTATTGTCGTCAACATTAAGTGATGAAATTTTTATCATTTTAGATTAGTAAGATTTCACCTTTCATTCGCCATGTGGTAGCTTTCTTGTAATCTGTCTCTTGAAGATCCACCACATCGCTTTAAATGTAGTCTGCTACATCTAAAATGAGGGTTATGATCGAAAGAGGTGACCTGGTGTTGAGCGATAGCAGACTCTGTTATTGCACCATTGCGTTTCAGATCACAGTGTGTGATCCGAAACGCAATATGCTTTGTATTACTACACATTGGTGGGATTTTTTTTGTAATTCTGAATTAGCCAAGTTAGGTTGCTCCATATGCTTTACCATAGATAAGCGTTGCCCCTTGTGGAGAGTGGGAGATCCCATTTTAAGACTCGGTTATATCCCATTCGGTAGAACGCGTGATTAAACAAATGATGTGCTTCGAGGTATCATAGCGCATGAATAGAAAGCAATAATGTGTTATGGTAGTGAAATAATCACGTGGCACGTGTCGCTTATCTGCCTCTCGACGAGCAGAAGTTAACATTCTGTTTGTTCCAGGGGTACACAAAAGATTTCCGGTAGGTTTTCGTATTCCTAAAAACTCGAAAATACCGTATTTTCTACTACAATCTTTATTCAAAAATCTTGCAATCAGGTGGTAGTTCGCTTGACAACCTAGATGATCCAGCCGATAACAGATCTTCTCCATCAGTTGTATTAAGATACCTCACGTGTCCAACGTTCTTCATTTCCTGGGTTCTGCCATATTCGGAAACCTCTCCCATCTTCAATAATCGACATAGGGTGAACCCCGTTTCACTCTGTCACTTCCATGAGATTCATCTAACGTTGCTCTCTCGATAGCCGGGCCGGTTCGAAAACAGTGATCGATCGCTCTATCATCATTTCATGTATCATCTAGGTTTCTGAGGCGTATCTTGAAGAAGAAAGAATGAAAACTCAAAAATGTGGGCGCGGTGCCGGTTGTTCTTCTTTACCACATCTTTCCTACTCTTGGACGCGTAGCAAACCTGTTCTTTCTTCTTGGTCACTGTGGAGCAAAGCCGTTCATCATCTTAGCGCTCATATAAAATTTCTAAAATTTTTACTTCCATGTTCCTCAGTGGCACCTTGCTTACGGCGCTGTCGAAACTGGATATAATGTTGGAGGAATACCAAAGCCTTGTTGGGCTTTTCTAAGTTGATAACTTTATTTCCCGTTGACGGCTGATTGCTGATGGCACCGCTGCGGTAAAAGACTGGTTGAGAGAAATGCAGAACTTGAGCCTCAATAGCGCTACGCATAACACGTGCACTCCAGGAGAAGGTAATCGCGGTTCGATCTGGCCTGAGGTCCAGGTTTGGAAGTATCTCAGCATTGTGGTTGACGGTATGGTTCTACAATGATGAAATTTTAATTCTGAAGTTGCTTTATAGTTTATAAAGCATATTTATGTGCCCAGATGTGATGTCAGTGTTTCCAATGAAAAAATTCCATCCTAACAATATTTCAAAACCGACTTTCCTTTAACCTCGGTATGACCAATCAACGTGTATTCTTTCCTTGATAAGCTTACACAAGGGGTTGATAAGCAATCTTCCTTCGGCTGACGTTTCGACGTCTATATCCTCGTTAAACCCGATGATCCGAGTCGGTGGTCCACTGTTCTTTGTCTTCCCGATCGGCGTTTTTGTATCGAGTTGGAATGTACTCAGTGGAGCATCTCCATGTTAAAGAAGGCATGGTCCACTAAAGGCGATTCGACCTGATACGAAAAGGAAGACGCCGCATTGAGAAGATGAACAACTATAGACCGCCGGCTCAAATCATCGGATCTGATTAAGACGAAAACGTCGAAACGTTAGCCGAACAAAAATTGTTCATCAACCTCGTGTGTCCTTATTAAAGAAGTAATACTTCCATCTTAATCAATATCTTGATTGGACTTCAATTTCAACTTCCATCTTAGCCTTCTTTAAGCTAATGTAGAGCGTTCGTGGTTGACAAATATAGATTTTGTGCGTCATACGAAAAATGACTACAGATATCTTGGCGCAGGTTATGTTCAAATATTCTTCCCTGTTAAAAAAGGCACTGTTTGTCAGTTTTTTAAGTGAGAAAATTATTGTAGCGATTACTATCTATATGCTACTAAATGATAGTTCGATAGCACAGTGGTTGGCGATGCCGCCGATCAGGAAGTAAAAGACGCTGGTTCGACCGCAGCCACAACGCTCTCCTCCAGTCCACTTGGCAACGCCCTAGTCCGACTTTCTCCAATATTGCAAGGAGGATTGGCTCGATCAGCATTCTATGACATTCACAAGCAAGGCAAAATACTCAAGCGGCAGCTGAAACCACACGCAAAAGCTGGAAGACCATTGTGGACGTTGAGTGGAAGGAAAATGAATTGAATTAAAGAAGTGTTGGAATCTTCGCAGATGTGATGACAGGTCATGCAAAATTTTAAAAAAATGAGAAAAAATTGAAAACCGACTTTTGTCTGACCTCAGCATGAGTAGCCAATAATATTCTCTTCTCAGTGTTTGACTTCCAATCAGTGTCTATTATTTTTTTCACGGTAAGGTATTATGTGAAATACAACCATAGTGATGCTGAGATATGAGGACAACTCGGAACTTCAGGTGATCCTTGAACCCGCGATTACTCTTTCCGAGGCTCACTTATTATCAAATGCACCAAACGAGGCCCGTGCTTTGCCTTTCTCTAACGTTTGGTTCTATTCATGCGCTTTCATTATGCTCTTATAGAACTTGTATTCTGCTAACGTTTCGGCGTCGTCACTTCTTCAGCTTCCTATGAACCAACGTTGGACCATAATGAGGTGGTAAGCATTTTTTAACGACAGAAAATTGACTAACTGAATGATGAGTGGACGACGTGCTTAAGAACCTTTCTTTACCCGGTTCGATTTTTTTCGGTTTCAGTTGTGTGAAGCTTTAGCGATTGTTATGCAGGAGTTATGGCTCTCACATGAAATCACCGGCTTTAGTGAAAAATGCATTATGTTTTAAAATCAGATTATACGGGAAAAGCAAATTGTAAATTGCGGATTTTCGAAGAATTATATCAAGTTGGGGTGCGTGTAACGAAGTGGTTAGAGGAGCCCTGCAATACACATGGGATCGATCCCACACCAAGGCTCATCAAGTCTTCCATCCCTCCGGGTTCAGCAAATTGGTACCATCCATCCCTCCGGGTTCGGCGAATTGGCCAGGGAAGATAGCAGCGCTGACTGACTCCATACATCGGTAGACCACATTCTGTAGGCCAGATATGCAGTGAATGACCTCTAACGACGCTTGATAAAGTCGGATGCAAAACGAGCCCTTCAACGATTGGTTAGCACCGAGAACTTCTTTCTTTATTTTTATATTACGTTGGTGATCTAGAAGTTTGAAGTCTCTTTCTATTGAAGGGCATCGTCACTCGCCCTAGGAGTCGTTTGAGTCGATGGCGAAATATATCTATGGCTGTGAAATCCTCCTGCACCATTAATTGTATAATCACTGACAACCTTCGAGTTTGTCAAAATGGAGTTAGAAGGCATTTAGATTCAAGTGATGACTTCTAGCTGATTGACATTTGTCGAAATATGATTCTACTAGGTGATTATTAGCCTTTTAAGGTGGCGTCGTCTGTGGAGAATTCCGACTTGTTCAAGGGTTTCACAACGTGTTGTTGTCGTCTCGTAGGAATGTTCCGGTAACGAAAGCGTGTCTCTAGCCATATCATCGTCTTCGCCATCACCATCACCTTCGCCGTCATCCATCCATGACCAATCGAGCGCAAAATCTGGATTTGCATATATCGAATTCAACGCCGGCGACGTCGGTGAAAGTGCAGCGGTGACGATCAGGTGAATTGCGGTCAGCGTCGCTAAGACGAATGATGTGCGACTCAAGAAACCAGCGATGACTACTGTGGACATCGTCGCTCATTGACCAGAATTCCTCCGATTGAATTCATTTTTATGACTGGTTGGGTCGTAAAAATCCGTCTTAAAGCGATAAACAACACTCTGATTAGAGATCTGTGGTACTTCTTTGAATAATAATAATATATAGAAGGGAAAAGGATGAAAAGTTCGGCGTTGACTCTTTCATGATACGTTATGCATTCGTTCCCACTAAGTATCGTAGGTGAGTTGAATACGTACTTGTTCTATGCAAGGACATTCTGGACCTGCCAAGGTATCCAGTAAGTGTCTTTATGGTCCTGAACATGACTGGCAGCAGCTTACTGACTCAGGAAGGATGAGAGGATTTGTTAGTCAGGGGACTAGTGATCGAACCAACGGGAATCTCGAACGACTGGAGTATACACTCCCATAGTATACATATATATATATATACTTTTATATATATATACCTGAAATTTATTTTTTTAGAGTTCCTGGCTAACCGGCCAGAGCATTCCATATAATCACCAAAGTCCGTAGCCCAGTCTTGTAGATCGAAAGAGAGGTTTGTCGCCTTGAAAATAAGTTTGTCTTCGGATTTTGGACAGTTCCGAGGTCCAATTGCTCCTATTTGGTCTATTTGGTGAAAATGTGAAACACCTTCTCAATACAAAAAATTTGGGTAACTCAAATGTGGAAAGACTATATTGCTGATTACAAAGTCATTAATTCATTGCATGAAATGTCACCAGGGAGGCATTAGGGCTTAGGGCATTAGGGTATTGCCCACGTAGGTCGACGCGAACTCCAGGAAAATCGAACTCACATCTTTCCTTTACAATTCACAAATTCCTTGCTTAATTGGTAAGGTGGGCGCTTAACCCCTTGATGAGTCTCTTTATGTATGCATTTTTTTAACTGAAGTGGGAAACGATTTTTTGTTTTTGAAAGATATCGAACGGAATTCGGTTTTAAGTTGAAATCATTATATAGGAGGAAGAGACGCAAAACACAGAACATCTGTAAATGCCATTTTCTGAACTGCGGAAGAAAATCACCACGGTTTTGTAAGTGGCGAAACCTGGGCGGAGTTATGGATGCTACCTACTCATCTTTGCGGCTTCAACCAATGATGCTTCTCTTCTCTTACTGAGATCGCCTTTCATTGCTTCTCTGCCATCCTTTTGAAATTCGTAATTAGGCTTGCTTTGCTTCCGCTTCGTGCGACTCCGCGACTTCATATCAGATGGAGAGTTTATGTAGATAAATGCTTTTTGGTGACTGTCAATCTCGGCTTTTTAACACTATCGTGAACGTGTTGGATAAGCCTGTATCCCTCACTAATGCTGCCAACAGTGCTATTTCTCCAAAAGTCGGATGAAAATCTGAACACATTCCAGTGTACGATGAAATTAGCGATTTCGCTTTTTGAAATATGCTACTTGCTCTTCTTTCCGCAGAAAAAAAATGCATACCTGAGGTGATGGTCCCATGTTTTCTACAACTTTGGTGCAAAAGTGACAGCATTTAGGCAATACCATCAATTTACAATGGTGGGAAATATTTTGCTGTGGTGATTTCCATTGAGAAATTCCCACCCTGAGAGCTGAGAGAAGGGCTTCTAGATTTGAGAGTTAGCATGAATGGTCTTCGTCATCACCACAAAATCACAAAGCTGTCTGCCTGGCTGTTCTACTCTGCTGTGTCGGTTTTGAAGCTACGTTTTTCAGATGTTTTCGTGGACATTCGTGTCACATTAAAGAGGCTATGTTCTTTGCAAAACTTGCTTAATCCCACACACAATTTTCGATTTAATTTTAATCACAGCTTGGTGTTGGAGCTGGACAAAGTCGAGTTATGAATGTTCATGGGCATTTTTTCAATAGTTATCCTTTGATTCGAGAAACTAGTCGTTCAGATGCTTTGAAGGGACGGTCTTAATCGAGTGTTGCTCTTCTGCCTCCTGGTGAGGTTCTTAATTTTCACTATTTTTCTATTAATACGCACGGGAAGCTTTCCAAGTTCTGATGGCTTGATATGGTCACGAATAACTTGCAGAGCTTTTTCAGTGTAAACAAATATAATATTTGTCAGCGATGAGTCTAAACTACTTTCGAATTCACCAAGCACTTGATTACGGGCGTTTGTTTGAACTGAGGCGCAGGATACAATCCGCGTAAATGCATATACACCAATGCATTGCATGCGTGGTTGCATGAATATGTTTACATACCAACAACAGGTATTTACCACTCCAGAAGGGTAGAACAAAAATCCATATAATGAATTTAATAGTATCTGAGAATAACTTAGGTTTTGGTATTCGTTTAACACTTTGTTAGATATAGCATGTATTTCCACAACAAACGGTTAGCGGATTCTTCCGTGAGACGACAACTCGTACTTTATTCTTAGGATATTCTTAGGATAAAACGAGCTTCCACTTTGCCATTTACTTTCCTTTTTTTACATTTTCTAATTGACGATTTTTCTCAAGTAACGTCTCAGCTCACCTGTGAATGACAGTTCTTTAGAGCAGGTTCTTTTCATGGTGACGGTTCGAGCGTTTAGATCAGTTAGTACGGCTTTTGCATTACAAATTTTGTGCTACAAAGAAGCGAATTGGAAGAAAAAAACGAGGTTAGGAATGTACTAAACCTTGTGTCGGGCATGGGATGTTATAAGGTTTCTGACCGTAAAAGGCGCACAGTCGCTACCACAAGTCTAAGTGGTATACCATAGCGAAACTACTAGGTATGGTCAGAAACTTTTATCCATTCCAAGCTTCTTCTTTAAAGGTGTCTGCGCAGCATGTAGTATTGTTCTAGGAAGGTGTACAAAATGAACTTTTGCCAGCGCTTGTTCTTAGTCAGAAGGCTGTAAGCGTTTACATAACTGTCGCGAACTTGCACCCCAATGATTAAAACTGTTATTTAGTAGACACGAGGCCCTAGTTTGATCATGCTCACCTTGCTGCCCAAGCCACTCCTGGGAATTGTTGCCGGACTTCCCAAAGGGGACAAAAATGGTGGCTTGATACATCAGTGGATATTTAAACAGTTCTACGATGTTTATTGAAGTTGGATGAACTCTGCGTCCCTAAACGGATTGGTCGTTGTTGCCCTTTATGTCACTGTTTGAAGGTGTTACAGAAAAGAGATCTATCGATGATTTTCAAATTTTGATTTAATCTTCTCTAAACCAATGTCGAAATGATTTAGGTGATACTTGGCTGTTCTAGATATTAAGGACACTCTGAAAAATTCGTTGGGTAAAAGAGGCGAATGAAAATAAAGGTGAAGGGAGCAGTGTGAAAGAGGGAGAGGAAACTGAATTAGGATAAAACTTATAGCAACGACTTTTTATGATCATCATTTCATCGCTGAAAGTCCTTTCTGACGATTTAAAAACAGATAAGTTACATTTGTAGAGATGAATTCCCAAAAAACATCCAGCGATTGGAGCAAACAGCAGAAGACTTGCATGCGTTACTGCGGCATGTTCACCTCTACTCATTTGGTGGTCCATTAATTTAAGTGGGACGAGAGAAATCACACTTAGAATAATGCCTTTTCTTTTTGCTGTTTGGTGCCGCTTTTTAGCTCATCGCAGTTTGGTGTGACACTTATTTACTACTAACTAAGCTTAGAGTTGGAGATGTGGAACCTTCCTCAGTTTTGGTGATCTTGCTGCTGATTAGGAAAATCCGTTGTGCATTGCAATTCAGGACTCAGGAGCAAGGTCATTTTCATCTGACTGCAATTTTTTCTTTAACTTTCGACAATATGATTTTCATTTATTACTTCGCTCACTTTTATAAGCTTTAAAATCGTTTCACATCATGCATAATAGCATTTTTGTAACCTTTCACTTTGCTTTAGTTAACAAAGTTTCAATGTATCAACACTCATCTGCAGTTGTTCGCAGCAAACGCTGAAGTTTCATAGGGTATTATAAAAGTTTACGAAAGTTAAATATTCGGAGTTCTTCGTTCTACTTGGATACTTTCACTTCAGCGGGACCTCCGTCTTGTGAAGTATTTCGCGCCGGTTATTAGCGATTCCACCGTTATTTATTTTAAAGTGGTGCATTCTAGTTAAACACAAAAGGGAAGTATCGCCTCTCTTTAACATAGATGATTTCATGCTGTGCACTCTCATATCCTACTTTTTCTCACTGTCCTTTCTTTTTCCTCATCTAGCGACTTGCCGATATTTGCATAACGCATTTTCATTTGTGCGGCAAATATCCTATTCGTAAATTTTAGCGTAATTTTTTAATCAAGGGAGTATTGAACGCAAAGGAATCTTGTATGGAGTCTCATCCAATGGACAAGAGGCAGGGTTACTACTCGAAAATGCAACAAGCCTCTTCTGAGTGTACATAGATAACTACCGACAAGCTGGATATCCTCTCGCTAAAGGACATGCGTCATGTTTCTCTTCTTAGCCTTCGATCGAGCTGAACTCACGGGGCAACCGAACCGCAAGAGAAAGTGCAAGTAGAATGGCTACCTGTAGAAAAGCGCGCGTTTGTGTCATTTGATATTTCTTGGAATTACAGGTGATACAGGTGGTTGAGTCAAAGGATAAAGCGTTCGGCGTTGATCAGTCTCTGAGAGATGCACCATGCGTTCAACTTTATGGATCGCTAGAGGTGACTGGGTACATACGCGGCCTGGACACTTACTTCTGGCGGCCTACTGATGTATTGAGTCAGTGCTTCTATTCTTCAAGACAAGTCTGGTACAAGTTGCCAGCCCCAACGCTCTCTTCCTATCCACGTGAAGATGCCCTGACTCGGCTATCTTCAAGATAACAAGGAGTGTCGATTAGACCAACATTCTACGACATTCATAAAGAAGAAGAAATCCTCAAGCAGCAGCAGAAACAACACGCGAAATGTTCGAAGACGAAAGTGGACAACTAATACGAGAGTTAAATAAAAGATTATGCTGACATCTGCACAATAAATGTGATCGCGGATCATTTAATAAAGAATTAACGATATTCTGCATAAAAATGAGATCGTACTTCAACTCTTTTAAAAACAGGTCTCATAGTTGCATTTGTAAGACTACTTTACCGAAAGAAAATAATAGGTGTTTATGTTCGAAGCTTCGGCTTGGCATTACTTTTTAAAGTAAACTGTTCTCCTTCCATTCCATCTTTCCTTCATCTCCAATGGTTTGCCGTTTCATCGCAATCTCTTCGTTCTCTTGCTTGTCGAAATAGCATGTGTACCAGTGGTACACGCTAGCCTTAGCGTCTTTCAAGCTGAGAAGGATTTCGACGTCTCCACGCTGAAACTGGGTTAAGAGTAAGCCGATACTAGGCAACACTGACGTTTTGGTGTTTAGCCACAACGTTACAAATCCCTCGAATCTAAAAAAGCAAGCGATTTTAAGATAGGCGCCATCAGTAAATTACTGAGAAATTTTTCCGCTACAGCTAATAAAAAATTTTTCAAGTGTGCCTTTTTTCCTGAACATAAGTTATTTATTAGTTTTGCATTCAAAAATAACTGCAAACAATAGCATACTGTTCAAACTGCACAATATTTAACGGTCATGGGCCAAGTGCAAAGAATTATGAATCGCACCGCATTCGTATCACTGCAATTTTTCCATTTTCTCCTAATCCTTCAAATGAATTTATTGGCGCGTCGTTGCTAGTAGCGCCAATAGAATTGAAACATGGCTGACAGAAAGAGAAATCGAGGGTGTCATTTGGTGTGGTAGATAACACATGAGTTCCGGAAAGGGTAATCACGGGTTCGAATCTCAACTGAGGTTACGAGTTTTGCTCAAATCTCAGCATCATTGTAGTTATATTTCACATCAGGAGTTTAGATGTTTAAAGAGGTCTTCTCCAAATTGCAACAGAAATGCTTCCCTTATGCCCATCATTTCCTGCAACTGTTTTTCATGGAAAGGATTCCTGCATGGGTTCTGCTGAAGAACGAGAATCCATAGTCTTCTGTGCTTATTGACATTTTAAATACACTTAGAAGGTAGTTCTGGAATCCTCAGATAACCGCGCTAGACCGTTGCCAGAGCGTCACTATGAGGAGTAGCTGGCTCTAGAAGTGACTTCGAGATTTCTAGGAAACTGTTGACTTCGAAATAATGTAGTACGGCAACGACTCTTGTGATGGGAAGGCTCCTGCGATTGTTCGATCGATCGACGACGTACACAGGCAATCCGGAACAAAAGTATGTAAACAAATAGGTAATCAGGTATAAATTTGTTTTTTGATTTAAACTATTTATAACCGACTATATAATTATTTCCCTATTTTACCATAAAAGAATGGAATCGTCACCAAATTTTCGTGATTGTAGTAGGCCTTAGTCAAAAGTTCAGGTCGTTTGACAAGAATTTATTTCACTCTTGCCGGAAACTCGATTGGAGCCAAGGAACAGCGTTTGATCGTCGAGTTCTCGACTGTGTCAAATGTTCAAATTTTTAAAGAAACTATCAAAAATTGCTGATAGAAATGCTCTTTTTATGCGATAGTGAATTCGATGGGTATTATCTGATTTGAACGCAAACTTGTTAATGCTTCGATGACTGTCGGACACCTCCAGGACGAGTTTTTACTTTTTCTCACCTGAAAAGGACGAGTTTGTCTTTTTTTAGCATAATGTTTCACCTTAAGCAATGCGACGGCTATTCGCTCGTCTGGGCATGAAATGAATCCCGTCGGATCTCCATTCTTTGCCTTGAATAATAGGCGGAGCGTTAGGTAGCATTCGGATCGGATGCGCACCACGCTTCTGGTCGGGTTATGTTGCCTGATCTCCTTCGTAATCTCCAGAAGATTCGTCTATAGAGGTAATCAAACCCATTGTAATGGGTGCCTTATATCCCAAATTTCGAATATTCGATATTCGGCATCGAATATGCGGAAAATTGCAGTCGATTTTGCTTACTTATGAATTTACTTAGTCCTACATTTAGGTCCCAAATATGTTAATCGATTGAAATTTTGGCTGGTTTTCCAACCATAGATAGCTAGAACTGTCACATGTGCGGTGAGAATCAGCTTCAGCTCGGTTCTAATAGATGTACATATGCCCGAAACGTCTCCACTTCTCTCAGAATCCAGCAATGTCGAATATTCGGTTTATGTCGAATAATCAATTATTCGAGATTTTGAGTAAACCATTGAGTGCATGTATTAGTTACAGTAGTTGACGGACTTTTTTTCTATTCAGATCATCGACGTTACAAGCGACAACTTAGCGAATCATTCGATCAACAACATATTGATCTTAACATTACCGTACCCTACATATTTTCGGCAAGACTCTATCCATATGGTGAAAGTAAAGGCGATTTGATTATTCGTCGCTCCATTGAGGTCTATAAACTTGCTAATCCATTTCATTATCTTGGCCAAGTATATGACACAATATATGTGAGTTTTTTCTCGGTTTTAATTTTTTTCATTATTCATTTGTTTTTATTGATTACTACTTTAGACGTTGTTCGTTTATTTACTATGCTGTAGCAGATTAGCTTACACTATGGATAGATGGTTTATTTGTTCAGCTTTAATGACGAGATGAGAACAAAACAATATGAGTGGAATGTGGTAATGAAATTGCAAGGTCAAACGTAATCAAAACCAATAATTATCGTCATCACTTGAAATGAGGCTATGTTTTAATAGCTAACGGAGAAGTCACAAAAGGGTCTGGGAATTAGATCAGTGTCTTCACTGAGAAGCTCCAGGTCATCACTCATACTAAAGTTAACTACAGCTACTTGTGGTGGTAGTTTTCCAAGTAATTCACTAGCATGGTAACAGATTGTAATCTCATCTGGTAACCCATGGTTAGACGGTTTCGGTTCGATCTGTTTAAGTGTCATTCACATCATCATCGAACTAGTTTCTTATTTATAACCAGCTGAGCCTCTCCGTGGTGGACATTATCTACCCGTCTATGAACTCTCCACCTCATTCGGCTTGTTTTACTTGGTTTTGTTCAGGATCAACACTAATAATTGTTATGTGTAGTCCGATATATTTTTTTAAAATATTATTCCTTTATTCAGCTTATCTGGACTCGACATGTCACCGATTTAAATACAATATAACTTGTTAGCAAGTGAGGTTAATGATGCACGAGTGCCTTGCAAGGCTGCATAATGGTGTTAAAAGGAAATTCCATCACTCAAAAATAGCAGTGTTAAACAGCTGAGCTTCTGAGCCCATGTGCATCATAAGGACGCTTCTCAGCTTACTGTTAGGTTTTTAATCCGAAATGAGCTTCTGTTTTGATCTTCTTTTCCTGAAATAAAAATCGGGATGGTTTAAAGTTCGTGGGATTGAATTCGATGGACGGATTTTATTCTAATGATGAGAATAACCATGAATGATTGGGGCAGATTTGCTGTTTGGGTCATCGTTTCCTTTCCTGGGTCATCTTAAGCCATGCTTGGAAATTCTAAAGTACTTTCACTCAGCACTTTCTTCGTTATGAAGAGAACTCTGGGACTCTCCATTGGTGGATTTTCTCTTCATTCGTATAGCAGATAAGATCTTACTGTTGTGGAAACTTGTCGAGAATATGACCCTTCCGCGACTCTTTACGAGTCGCCATAAATGCGATCGTTAAGATTTCGTTAAGAATGTTCATTTAGTAGGGGTATTCCTTTCCATTAGTTCTGTCTAAAGTATGTGATTTGTTTCACTCCCGTCTCATCACCGATATCGTTTCTATCGTCAGTGATCGTTCATCTTAATTGGGTGCTGAAAGCTACCGATTGCGGTCAGTTGAACTAGATCGCACCATGTATTTTAATTGATCGTGTTAGGTTTTCCAAAAAGACGATCAAGTTTTTGGTAATGAGAGAATTCGTTAGCGGTTTTTCCAATGATAGAGTAGAGCAACGTCAAAGCTGATTCAACAAGAATCGGGACCAACGATTCTCAGATAAATCTGTTGGTTTCATCAAATAGCAGGATGGCGGTTCGGTTCTGTCCTTAGCGATATCGGCTTTGTTTCATCAAATCTAACTACAAATACGTCAATTTGACATAATTTTCACGTCTGAGTAAGTCTTGAATTAATTAGGAAATAAGTTAGTATTTGAGGAGTTTCAATCAGGGATTTAGTTTGGTCAATAGTAAAACACAAGCAGATATAGAAAACTGTCCCTCCATTGTTAAAGTGTCTTCCGGAGACTAACTTTTCTTTTACGGTCCTCACAGTTCCTTTTTCTTCTTTTACCTTCTTCTTTTCTGGCTGTTTATCCGAAGAAAACATCGAAAGTTATTTAGTAGCTTATTGTGATTCTTTAGATGAGCTAGTATTAATTCAAAGGCTAAAACCCTTCACTTCTCTGCTTTTCTCTATGCTTGTTCGATGTCAACGCAAGGATTGCCACTAAATGTGGATTTTCGCCATTTTCCATATCGATATAGTTTTTTCGTCTAGAAAGTTCTTTGTTTATCTCTTTATGGTCTTAAACTGGGCCATTCGCAGTCTTCTCTATGCAACATGCAATTGACAAGCACCTTAGTGCCTATCAGTACTTATGACCTATTGATTGATCGCTATCTTTTTGTTAAGTATTATCTTCTCGTTAACATCTAAAAGGTATCTGTCTCAGTTAAAATTACGACTGTATCAAATGCTATATTTTTATAGTATATCACATCACCGTTGACGTTTGGCAAATTCATCATCTCCTTTGTTGCGACTCCACTTCTTTCTCATTCTCTTCCTCCTTTTCGTCTTCCTTTCGCTCCCCTCCCTCATCTTTCCCTTTCATCTCCTATCCTTCTTTCTCCATGTATGTTTTTTAGTATGTCAATATTCTTTCGTTCATTATTTGCTCATACGTCTAACTCTCCAATTTGCTATAAATGTCGTCGTGCGTCTCTCTAAACAATCCTTCTTTTTTTATTTCTCCATAGAACAATTCGTTTTCTTGTTCAGTATTGGACAAAGATCTATTTATTTCCAGTAATTCTTCTCAGTATTCTATCGCTGTCTGCTGTCTGTCTCATCTGTCTGCTTGCTGTCGATTCCTTGTCTATAGCAGTAATCTAGAGGTCTTCCACACCTAGACTTCTTTTCTTCCCTTCTCGGTTTCATTCACTCACACTTACTCTTTATCTCTTTCCCCTCATTCGTTTCTTCTTTTACTCTCGTTTTCTTTTATTCACACGCACACACATCGTATCCTCAGATACAGTGTATCCTCTTTCTCTTAGTCGTCCAGAATTCCGGTTATGCGCTCACCTTAATAAGGGCAATAGTGTTTGTTTGTGGGTTTCACATTCACCATGATCACGACGCCTCCACAATGGATTTGTCGGGATTGGAAAGTTGAAGTGATAGCACGAAAGAATGGAATGAGTGGGAGTGGTGATGAGATCATACAAGTAGAAATGGATAAGTCATCAACCTAAAAGGCGCTTTTTTTCCTTAGCCGTGCAAGTTTACAAGGTGTTAGCTTTTGAAACCTGGATATCAAAGGATAAATAATGCTGTGAGCTGCAACCAAAATGATGCTGAGACATTTGGAAAACTTGGACCCCAGGCCAGATCGGACCGCGATTAACCTTTCCGAGGGATCACGTGTTACATATTGCACCATTAAGGCTCCGTTCCCTCAGCTAAAGCTGTGAACATTTATTAATCTTTGAGTGATGCGCCATGTATTTCACATCATCAAGATTTGTCAAAGGTGATTGAATGCATATCTGCGCTAGATAAGGATTCCTGGTGACCTACCGACTTGTCAGGTTAGAGCTACGCTACTCTTGGACAACTCTGCTACCAATTCGCTGACTCCAAAGGGATGGATGGCTTGGTGGGCCTAGAGTGTGGGATCGAACCAAAGAACATGTGTATATTGCAGGGCACCTCTAATCATTGAGCTATACTCGAACATTGATAATGCCCGATTGAAAGTGGTCAAAGGTAGCCAATATCATATCACTTTCATCCAATCTCTCTCTGCCATCAAGAAGCCCATCAGATTCGTCACGCGATTTCGCCGCAGTTCCAAGAAAGGGAGAGAACGAGGGAGAAAGTGAGAGCGAGAACGAGAGAAGGAAATTCACTGAGTTGTGTATTCTGGGTAACGTCGACACTAATTAGTGGATTTTCATCGAGAATTCTCTTCAATGAGAAACCGATCGCATATCGATATTCGACCGAATATTGTCGAATATTCGTTTTCCGTGCCATTTGGAATTTATTTCAACATAAAAACCATATTCGGTTTAATAAGCCAACAATTTAGACATTTTACCTTTCTTTTGTTTTAATTTCTTTGCCCCATTTTTTCTGTGCTTCCTCTTTTCATTGTATCGAAAGGTCTTCCAGTTTGCTCTAAGGAATGCAGTTTGAAAATTCCACAATACCCACGGTTCACTTTACGTTTTTTAGTGCTTTCAAGGTAGAAGTGGGACCTGTTTGTTGGAGTACATATTAAACCGCCTATGATATTCTTCCTACCCAGGCTTCGGTTAAGTCAAAATGCAAAAGATAATTCAGGTACATAAAAGGATACCAATTTCGTACACATAGATGTGACTGTGTGTTTTCCAAAGGTATTGATCGAACCGGTGCAACAAAGAGAAGGATTATCCCCTGGACTTCATCTACCGCTCAGAGTAGTTGACGGTCATTTGTGGAAACATTTAAGCTCCAGTCCAGCTGATGATGCCCCAACTAACGTTACGATTACTCAGCTTAAGGTCTTTATGTTAGAGATCCTTGGACATTTAAACCTGAGATATTTGGAATACATTTGAGTTGCTTTTTTCCTAAATGTGTTAGTTTTTTGAGCATTGTTGCGGGAACCGATTGGCAACTCAAGTCCTTCTAGTTATATGCTTTCACAGTCAACGTCGATAAACCGAATCATCGCAGAAGCACGAAGACCATGGAATGTCACATTAAGGATAATCGTACCATAGTTCGGTTACCTTATCGATGGTTCAGTGGTTGAGGTCATTTATCACAGCCATCATTCTCTTATTCATATGCGCTGTTTGTCTTCTCGTCTTTCCCTAGTAACAACTAGAATTTAAGGCATTTATTAAGAAAAAGGAGACCGTGATACCAATGAATTTTGAGCATAGCCGCACTTTCAGTGCTAATTTTCGTCATTATATAATAGATCTCAATCGCACGCATATCTTTGATTCTGCCGAATGACTAGAGTGAAGATACGCATTGCTTCCTTTCTACACAGACTACTGCTTGTCTCTCTTTCAACAGCAGAAAACGTCGGACTTCGGAAAGGAAAATTAGTGATATTTGTTCTTGTGTCTACTCTTTCAAAGAGTGTAAGTTGCCAAATCTACATAGCTGTTGGAAAGGTCGTACTTTTTAATCGACAAGCTCGCTCGAATGCTGTCATGTAGTTACGAGGTGGTCGAATTGTTCGCAGAAGCTCATGCTCGGTCTCTGTGGTTTTTGTCAAGCCCGTTGACATTATCTTCCTAAGATCCCTTTCATAGTTTAGTAAAGCAGAAACAAATAATTTTAGGATATGAAGACACCTAAGCGAAGAAATACGATTTGCAAATTAGATGTTCGTATTTATGACCTTTCCCATGCTTTTGACAAGTCTTCGATTATGTGTGTCGTGTTCTTCATGGTTATTAAGTTCATGTTTTTCTTATTTACTACATTTAGCCAATTTTTGAGTATGAATATGCTATTAAGAAAGGTCAGCGCCGTCTCTGAGGTAGAACACTGGGATTAAAATCAGAGAAATCATTTGTTTGTGGCACTGCAAGTCCGTTAGCTTCCGTTTTTTTTAAAATTGAGGTTTTTTCAGATGATAGTTAAATCTGTAAATTCTTATGAAGACTATTGTTAAAGCTTTTCCGAAGCGGATTCGTCCGTCCTTAATCGATGATTTCCGATTTTGGTTATTCAAAGTCCAAATAAATGGGGCAACGCTTGAACTCCTGTAGCTTTTTTCTATTTACAGTAGATTTCGAAGAGATGTTCTTCCGTTTTCAGGAGGGATGTTTTCTAGGTGATGTTTGTTTTTTCTCACTAACTAGTGCAGTGATGTCGTTTCCGATCTTTGTCGCTCTTTTGCGTCATTAAATCCACAACGAACAATTGGGCGCTGATGATTTCAATGAATGAAATGAATGAACGAAACTAATAACACTAAGAACAGAATGGTTTTCATCATGGCAAATCAAACATATAATTAGAAGTACACATTGATATCGACATATTCCAGTGCATATCCGTCTTCGCCATTTATTTCAAAGCAAAAAAGT
Organism: Angiostrongylus costaricensis; assembly: GCA_900624975.1. Classification (NCBI taxonomy): domain Eukaryota; kingdom Metazoa; phylum Nematoda; class Chromadorea; order Rhabditida; family Metastrongylidae; genus Angiostrongylus; species Angiostrongylus costaricensis. Next base: position 170,919 of record UYYA01004025.1, on the reverse strand, counting down.
TTGTTTTCTATAATTTTGCAACTCAGTCATTATTCATTATCTTATCCAACGCAGCTTTTCATAGGCGACTAGATTATTTCTCCTCTAGCCCCTAATAATCTACAGAAAACTCTTTTTTTCGGAGAAATTCCACACCTGGCAAGTCGAAAATTGCCCGCTTGTCCCAAGAATGCCCTTGTGCAAAATTAGACGTAGATGTTTATCCGTTAAAGAGCTTAATCATATTGGTCCGCCATTGTTGTTCTACTGGTAGCCTCTTCGACATCAACGGTGTAAGATCTTAATATTTGTTACTGATTTCTATGAGAAAATACCCATGGTTGATTTTCTGAATTCCGTCTTGGATAGCGAAAGTCTTAGGAATGAATTTCTGGGCTAACCGATAAACACGTGTTGGTTTGTTTTTTGAAAACAATCCGAATCAATTCAGTTATGGCTCGTATTTTCTGGGTTGTTTCGTTCATTCAAAAGTTTAGTTCTGTTGGGTCTACCGGAATCAAATGCACACACATGTAATTTGTATACTAGTCTTACTCACAGAATCAACGATTCTATCTCCTTTACATACTTTTCAAGAAAGCAAATAATCATTTAAATTTCCTAATCTCCTTCATACGTCATGCAGGGACTCGCATCTGGACAACAATGATTCCTCAAGTGGAGGATATATAATTCGAATACGTATAATATTGTAACCCCCCAACGGTTTACCACCTCATCGTGGTTGGGAAGTGTTTCTGGGTGTCGGACTGCGATGTACAGCGAGGGGATTCGTTTCCCCGGCAGGGTCTCTCAAGCTGAGAAGGAGTCCGGCGTTTCCATCAGGAAGCCTAACTAACAGTAAACCAATACCAGGATCCAGCACCGTCCTGGTATCAAAGTCTCATAGTGGTAAATCTCCCTCTGATCCATAAGGGCTGCGACTGCCCGTGGTGGCGAAGACCTAGGGCAGACTTTGGCCAGGCTGACCTCGGGTTTCCATGGAACCACAATGGCTTAACCAGCAAATCTCCGAAAAACGGTAGTTATGCTGGGGTCCGCACAGCCAGTGAGGACGGGCCGTTCAAGTATCAAGTATCGAGTATCAATATTGTATCCCTTTAAAACAATTTAGTTAACTGTCAATTGTCCAATAATTTAAACAAATTGATCAGAGTATCAGTGTGTTAGTGACCGTAGGCGTTGACTCAATGCATAAATGGGTGATGAGAGTGGACTATGTGCACTCATTTCAATGCATTTTCTTTCTCATTGTTTATCTTGTCGCGAGGAGCTTATTATTTATATTTATCTTATTTATACGCTGTGCTTTTGTATCTTATTTATACGCTGTGCTTTTGAATGCAGTTGATAGTTTATCCAACATAGATGTATTGCCAAACTTCATCTATAAAAAATTATTCTGTTCACTTAGCATGCGCGGCGAAGAATTAGGCGTAGTCCCATGCGGTCGCCACACAAAATTTGGTCTGGTCGCAAGTTTTCTACTTAAGGGTTTAACTTTTTTAAAGGGACGAAATAAAAAGAACTCGTAGGAAAGCAGAGACTCAATTTGATTTAACCAAAATTACGGCTTTTACTTTTTTATAACAGTTTTAACCGTAAATACTATTGCGTAAAATGGTAAAATTTGGCCATTTCAAAGCCTTTCGTGAAATGAAATCCGCATTGCCTATAGTTCCTCCTAATTCACACTATGCATATTTTATGAATCCAGCTGATTTTTCCAGATCCATTCGTCTGGTGTTGTGACTTTTAGTCCAAATGCGATCTCCCCGGCAGCGCTGCCGGTCGGTGAGCCGGTACTGGCCGCGTACTGGATGAACACAGAAGGTGCTACAGTATACTACAGAGAAACAGACGGTAGGCCGATTTTCAGTTGACACTGTACCTGTTCTTCAATGGTTACTTTTTATTAGCCTATCCTTTTCGAACACGTCGAAATGAAGTCAACTGAAGCTCAACGTGCACATGAGTGTGTTCTCACAATGTAGTTGTGTCCCATTTATGAAAACTAGTTAGCAGTTTCGAAGAAAACTATTCAAAATAAAATTCCAGAAAATAGTGAAGTGGAGTAAAAATATGTACTTGAAAGAGATTTTTATACCACAGCATTCCTATGGTTGTATTCCACATCGTACCTTGCCGTGAAAAGGGAATAGGCAGTAGGTAAAATTTAGAACATTGTGATTTCTATTGGAGTTTCAGTTTAACTGGGTTTAATGCTGGGGTGTACTCTCCAGATCATTCCCGTTGACGGGTGATTGCTGATAGCAAACAATAGATAGAGCAAAAATATAGCTGAGAGGAAGGCAACGACAATACCTCGGCTGGTACAGTGAGCACGTCAGCGCCCGGTTATGGAAATAACTGATTCGAAGCCCATCTGAGTTAACGCAGTGATGCCGTACATCGCAAGCGCGGTCCTGCTTCAACACCTCTCCAGGCTTACGAAGCCTTTCGTCACCACAGAATCGGGAAATTGGCGGCAGATTTCTGTGGGAACAATTCACTCTCTGCAATCCAAGTGATCCAAGTGGGAACGTTCTAACATGGGTATCCTAGGACCGTAGGGAGAATCCATTCGACAAGCATTCAACGGCATTCATAGAGAAGACGACAATCCTCAAAAAAAAAATTGACACCTCTCTTCAAGGGATCGATGAACACTGTGGGTGATGAATTCGAGGGAAATGTATCTAGTGCAGGTGCTGAGATCTCGCACAGTAGTTGTGATGACGGGTCCTGTAAAACAAAAATGAAAAAAATAACATAACTTCTGTAATGCTGAGATATTTGCAAAACTCCGGACCGCAGGTGTCTGCGGTGGGGAACGAACGCGCTATTGTCCTTTCCGGGGAGTAACGCGTTCACCACTACACCATGCGGGTCCTTCGTTTCGCCTGTCTCAGCTAGTTCTATCGGTCACTTGCCATCAGCAATAACCCTTCAACAGGATTGATCTGGGGAGCCCAAATAGGGATTGAACCCAGTTAAGCTGAGTTTGATGTTGGAAAAATTGAAAGGTAAAAATAAAGCACTCGGCGTCGGTCAACGCCTGAGGGATTCGTCATGCATTCTGCTTCATTAACCATCGTTGGAGGTGACTGAATGCTTATCTGGTTTTTGCAATGACTCGTAGTGACCTATGGATGTATTGAGCTAGTGCTGCTATTCTCCCAGACAAGCCTGGTACCAATTCGCCGGTGCTGGAGAGATGGAAGGCTTGGTGAGCCATGGGCGCGGGGATCGATTCCACGTGTGTGCTGCAGGGCGCCTTCGACCACTGTGCCACACAAGCCCTTTGAAAAAAAAATACCGATGAGAATTTGCGGCAGAGAACATCAACTAGTTTTTTTGTTCTACTCAAAGATAATGCGAAGAATCGTTAGGAATTGTAGGCTCATTTTTACTCTATTCGTAATATTTACGTTTTTTTTTCGTTCTATTGTCTAATGACTTTATGACTGGTAATGGTACTTCTTGTTCTAATATTTGCTAACGTTCAACATACGATTTTTGTGTTCATTTGAGAAGTTTCTACGCAGAGCTTTCATTTCGTTCTCGAACCAACATCGCAACATTGGGGATGAGAAGCGCTGTGAAAACTACGAATCCGGAATTTTTCGTGGATCTCAATAGAAAAATGGTATACTACTATGAAGTACATTTGACTTCTATATGCTTCAGATGCGAACACTTTGAATTTGGCGCACAACGAGGTGAACATACAGTATCGTTACGGTTCCATATTTCGCGTAAAAAGCGTGGTGATCATCACCTGGGATGGTGGCAGGCCAAAGAATTCTGTGAGTTGCAAGAGTGACTACCACAAAAAGCAATCATTTAGTTTAAGTGACTTATATAGGCTCCACTCAATCTTTCTCTCCTTCTCTCCCTCCCTACCTGTTCTTCTTTTTCTGTGTTTATATCAGCCCGTCTGTTCTTCTCTCCTAGCATACGTCTTTCAAACTTTTCTTACTTTTTGACAAAGAAGAATTTTATTGTAGTGAAAGCGTTGTCAAATTCTAATTCAACACATCTACGACCTTGTCGACGTATTTCAGGATTCCGAGGGGAATCTTTTCCAACTGGCGTTGATCATTGGCGATTCGATGACGTTCGCTCATATTGTCTACAGTAAACTCAACTCAAACGATAATGCTGTGGTATTTTATCAGTTTCTACCGAGAATCACATTTAAATACGAGATTACTTTTCGTTTTCTGAGCATTTTGCCGTACAGTATTCTTGAGTAATGCAGTGGCTAGAGATATCCTGGAATACATGCATGTTCCTTTGTTCTGTTACGTGCCTCTGGCTCGACAAACCCACCATCTACTTGGCATAATGGCTGTAAACTAGTTAGAGGAGATGAAAAACACTGACTTAATACATGACCAGACCACTTCAAGTCAGGCCAAATATGCATCCAATCACCAACGATGCTTGATGAAGTCAAATGCATTGTGCATGCGGCAGGCATTGATCAGCGCCCAACGCTTCATATCTTTTTATCGTAAGCCACAGCCATATCGTCCATAGATTAAATATATATTCTATGGTATACTGCTTGAGGTATCGTTACGAACATTCCTGTAGCAATTCGACGATGTCATCAGATGATTTTTGGTTTTTTTTATTTGTGATTAAAGCCTCATTGGTCGGTGGTACCTATCAATATACATTGAATAAGTCTCTGGTTCAATCTCACGTCCTAAGTTCGCCAAGCCATCCATGCCTTTGTGGTCGGCAAATTGATGCTATGCTTATTCTGGGAGGATAGCAGCACTGACTTGATATATCAGTAGGCCACCGCAAGTTATTTTGTAGACCAGGTATGAACTAATACACTTTTACCATGGTTGATGATGTCGAGTTCATGACGATTCCCTCAAGGATTTATCAACGACAATGGCATTTAATCTTTTACTTTTTAAAGATTTCTGATTTTTCAAATTCCTCTTCTTTAGGCAGAGACACTGGGAACGTCTTTTTATACTGCCTTTTAAGTTATAAATTACTCTAAAATGGAATATACAGATAGGTAAGCCTTTAGATTTTCTTTGTGACCGTAGCTTACCGCGCCGTAACTATTGAATTCACGAACCTCACATGTTCTTGAGATATCCAACTGTGCTTTAGCTCGTTTCCAGATTTATGTCACTAGGAATGGTCGTTGAGAGACGTCTTGAGATGGAAAGTTGTTAGCCATCTTACATGTAGGATAAAGTTAGACGACCCATGCAAGGGATTGCAAAAGGTTCTGGAGTTAGTAGTTTCTTCCTGGCTGTAGTTTCGTTTAGACCTGTAGTGGAACATTAGTTCTAGACTATTAGAGATACTCACCTTGCCCATTGTTTGGAATATTTATTTGCCTTTCCTCAAGGAAAGCGTGCCGCCAGTACATAAATCATTTACTCACATTGATTACATCGTAGTGAATCCACAGGATATTACAGTGTTCTTACTAGCTAACCGTGAAGCTGAAATAGGTATGCGCAGAACTAAGTGTTTTTCGTCTGTTTCAGTAGTTTGTGACCGCCTTTGCTCATCCATACTGCTTTGTTCTTTCCGTTGAGTCATACATCGGTAGTTAATTGCCTAAACAAGTATACTTGCTTTGTTTGATGTTCCATCCAGTGGAACTTCGGGAGGAAAGAGAACGAAGTCATTCTTTACAAGCACTGTCATTATTATCATATCCTCAAACATCTTTTTTCCATTGACAAGAAGCGACTAAAACCCGTGATATTAGTGTAATTTCACGTTGTATGCTCCTTACTGTAAAAAGTGAAGGGTAAAGCGCTGAGTTGATAAATCCCTAATAGATGCTCCATGATTTATCGACTCCATTAGGCGTCGTATTGGTGACTTGATGGATATTTAAAAAGGCAGCAATTAATCATTGAACCTATTATTGCATTTAATCAGCACTTTAATCCTCCTAGACTGGTATTGCACCAATTTGGCGACTCCGGAGTGTCGGAGGATTTGGTTATCCCGTGGCACGGCATAGAACCAAATGACCATGTGGCTATTGTACGATGCCTCTACCCACTATGTTATACTCACCCTACTCAGTATATACTTTATAAAATGACTAAATAAATGCACAAATAAATGATACATGTTCTCAATGTTAAGGCTGGATTCGCTTCGCTAAACTCATCGTATTCATTGCCCGACTCGGCTACTCATGATGCGATGCTCTTATCAGAGAAGAGTGATATCGGTATACCGGGTGAATGGCTCTTTAGGATCGACGGCCTTAAAGTGAGGATTTTTATCTCAAGAGTGACGTGGACTAATAACGGATGCCAAAAATCTAAATCACATATATTCTCTTTTTCTTTAGAAGTAGCGAAGTGAATAGAAATACGTTCAAATTTGAAGTTGTAAATTTTCAATTCGTCGAAATGAATGTGGATTCGGATTCAGCTTGTCGTTTCCACTTTTATTGTAGTAATGAGTTCATGTGACTAACGTTTAAGATGGGAACGTTGGTCACCGTTTTGGAGGTGTCACTCGAAGTCACCTTGATTGTTTGAAGATGCACCCCAATCTCCTGCTTTTCCACTAGCCGTCTCCTCGTTTCATAATATAGTTGGCCCATTAATGTTTATATTTTGAGAAGTATCTCAACGGAATGCTGAGCGGGGAGTATCCTTTAGAGATCTATACTACAAAAACCGGTTTTGTGTTGAGTGTACTGGTTCATCTTCAGAAGACAATGTTTAAGTGGCCGTCTCTCCAGGCAAGGTTTTTGATGTAGTTGAAGTATTAACTTATGTTTCTTCGCTCATCACACAGAAGCCAAGGAACTGTTGCCTCAAATAAATGAACACGTTGATCGGAGCTTCAAATTAGTCAGAGGCTCCGCTAGAGGCTCAACCTTGGCCTACAATCGGTGTTCTTTACCCAAGTCTTTCTATGTCCAATGAATCTGCCAGGCATACATAGAAAGTGGTGTTCTGAATCAGTGATCCATTCATAATAAATCGTTTCTCTTCAAATCAGGTGTTTTTCATGAATTGTGTTTTTCTTTCGATTAGTCTGTAGGTAGACTTATCTTTTTCTTTCTCCCATTGAGACTGGAGAACACTATTTACGTTTCTACGGGACATTTCGAAAATGTGAAAACGAAGGTTACGAAGGAAATCGTTCACCAACACGTATCCCTTTCTCGTCCCAAGAGAGTAACTGCAGTGCGCCTATAAACAGGTTTAGGGATATTGCTTCCCTTCCTTTATTCATTTATAAATTAGAACAGTGATAGTGGACAGTCATCTTGTCGATAATGGAGCTGCATTGTTGTAGTATGGGAACTTCGCAACAGAAAAACATTTTTGTGGAGGGCGCTTCTCTACCGCTGACAACAACGACAGATGGAATGGTTTCCTATCGGCATCGTTGACTACTTTCTCGCGTATAAGGTTAAGACACATAGCATAGACAGTATTTTTGGTATACTGAGATCCTGTTTGTATGCAGTATATGTAGTCCAACTTTTGCGAAATACAGCTTACATTATGACGTATGTTGCAAGTAGAGCAAATGGATGATGGTGAGTAGGTAGAAGATTAGATAGGACGGAGTATGGTTTTGTTAGGCAGCTGTGTCAGGCTGCGAGTTTTTAACTGGTGCTCAGTTTTCTGCGATAGAGAGCTTTGGTGCTGCTGTTTTAGTAAGGGCGGCAGGGTTCAGTACAGCTATTGGATTTGTGTAAAATACTTCCGTCACTAATTCTCACAAAATGTAGATTGCCTTTCTTTCTCAAGCAGAGTACACATAGGAATGTTCTGCTTGTATTCGAAGACGTTTCTTCATGACCTTCGTTTTTTGTGCTTCCTCTAGAGTTTACGCCGTCTGCACCAATGAAATCATTCGCTTCTCCCATTCTTCAAGTAGCCTTGGTAATCATTTATTCGATATGGGCAGCAAGATCTTGTTTAAGTACCTTCTGTTTTTAAAAAACTCTTTAATCTTTTATGAAATGCTGAGATATTTGCAAAACTCCGGACCACAGGTGTATGCAGTGGATAACGAACACGCGCTGTTGTCCTTACCGGGGAGCAGCGCACTTCACCACTACACCATCCGGGTCCTTCGCTTTGCGTGTATCTCAGCTACTTCTATCGATCTTTTTTCGATCTCTTTAATCTTTTTTGATGAAACCTCAAACTCGTCTTTTGGCTGTGAAAGCCTTTCCACTTACAAATTCGGAGATGTTTCAGCAACATGTAGTAGTCTTCTATTGTTTCCCTTCTTTTACGCCAGTCACAGTAGGATAATAGATTGCTGAGTGGACTCGTCGTACACGGCTTCTTTTCTTTCTTTTTCAAGTTAGCTGGATTTACCTTCTATCTTAGGTCAATGTGAATTTTCGCACAAGGATCTGATCCAGTGTAAAAAGATAGGTCTATGACGACGACGAGTGGACTCCAAGAAAGAAGAATTAACAAGAATGTGGTCGGCTTCAATATAAACCATATTCTTTGGGGATTCCTAATCAGTTATAAACGAGTTCTTCAAGATCTTCATAAAACATGTTGAGTTTCCACTCCTTAGTCACTGACGTTGTTCAGTAATAGGTGATAATATCTACTTCCCCGATAAGTAATTGTAAGGCAGGAATGTGCTGTGACCGAATTTCGTGAAAACCTACGAGAAGCCAGTGCTGCCAACATTAAGCACTGAAGTCTTTTCACCTAAAACGGCAACGATTTCATCATTTATCTTTCATTGGTGATATGCTCTTTGTTTTCTGTTCCTAGGATCACGACGGATATGTGAGCCGTAGTGTTTAAACGGATATAAACATCATGTTTTGAAAAGAGTAGATCGAATTCCACCCCGTAACAGATTTGCTGCCTTGTGCCTACGGTTACAATACGATCCTACTGTAATATCTACTATCGACTATCCGATCCTGGTTCCTACAATTACTGTAATAGAATGGAATCGTATTATTTGTTTACACCCACCTCTCGGTGTCTATTAAGCAAACCAATTCCGCATTACTAGTTACTAATTACAAATATCAGTCAGTAACGCTCGACATATGAGGGTTTTTAATTCGTTTCCTACGCAACGACGTTGACGCAAACATCTTCTAAAATAAACGCCTCTATGTTATTTATGACAACTTGTTTTTAATTTCAGGTCTATCTTTGTGGGGCCGGCTTCAAGGGAATTGAATGTATCGACAGTTGTGCTCCGTCTCAGTGGTTTAACGACTGCTCAAGAAAGTAGGGTACTTTATTTGGAGAGTTTTCCTAAAATATTTTCTACCTTTATTCTTTTTTCTTTGTTATTTTGGGGAATGTCTCTAAGAGCTATTTCATGCGTTGTAGCCTTAATCCGTAGGACTTTTCGAAATTGAATGGATTGTGTGTTTTAAAAATATTTGGTGAAATGGAAGTATTCAAAATAGAAGAATAAAAGGAATAGCGAGGATGAAGGGAAAAGTCATTCATCTTTATACTTATTTTTTCTTTTTTTACAACTATTCATTCATGTTCAGCTGTCACTGTGATGGTGGTGATCCATGCGACCAAGAGACGGGTCGTTGTCCAAATGGTAGATGCTCACCTGGTTGGAAAGGCGCACCAATTTGCGACGAAGGTTTTTCTTTGCAAAGCTTTTTCTAAACATTCCACATGTTGTTATTAGACATACGAGGAAATTTTAAATGCTTATTATAACTCGTTCAAATGGACGAGAAGCGATAAGAGAAATATCTTTTAATATTGCTTTTTACACTTTTTTTGAGCTCAGATGTGGACGAGTGTGAACTGGAAGACGTGTGTCCGTTATCCCAGCCGGACTGTATGAATACACCCGGCTCATACCTATGCATTTGTTTCGAGTATGACGAGCAAAATGACCGATGTAAAGGTTAGACATCTAACAAACGTCGTCGTTAGAGCAGAAAAAATTGGCTGGGAAAGAGAGAGAGAGAGAGGGAAAAGGAAAGTGACAATAATGAGCAGGGAGCGAGACTGTACGTCGTATCACTCGTGATTCATCTGTGTGTGCTGTTGCACGAATGCAAATTGTTTCGCTCTTTTCTTTTCTGTAATAGGGTGGTTTAGTACTGAAGCTGAGAAGTAGAGAAGGCGTGACATCTTGTAAGAGAGAGACAATGTATAAAATTCTCCTAGAGATTTTCAACATTTCCCATACTTTTTACTGTAGAGAATCTCAACAGAAAATTTGATAAGTGGTTACAATATGTCGGAGGCGGACTTTGCTTTATATACATGAAACAAGGAATTTTCTTTAACAAAATTTCTTCAGGTGTGGGAACTTGGGAAATGACAAATTGTAGGATTCATCATTTTATCATAACTAAGAGCACTAAGTCAAAGCTTTTTGAAGTGTTTCTAGAAAATCTGGAACCGTAGGACGAGTCTGATAAAAATCTCGGAAACTTGCCAGCAAAAGGACTTTATGCTCGGATTGCTTTATGCTACATTGAAACCACTAACAATCCGTCCAACTCATCGTATTGCTAGCGCAGACCAGAAAATACTCGGCAACGAAAACCAATGGTTTCTTACTTGGCTACGAATGACGTATTGTCATCTTGATACATTTAATTCTGGAAACATCTTGACGGATGGAGACCAGTCGGTTACATTAATAATTACTTTTTCGATGTTCATTGCAATTGATCATTTTATCTCATTAACTTCCTGGATGGCGCAGCGGTAGGAGGCGCCCTGCAACACACGCGTGGAATTGATCTCCACGCCCATAGCCCCCTAGCCTTCAATCCCTCCTGGGTCGGCAAATTAGTACCAGACTTGTCTGGGAGGACAGCCGCACTGGCTCGATACATCGATAGGCCACTGTAAGTTATTGTAAAGGTCAGATATGCATTCAATCACCTTCAACGATGCTTAATGAAGTGGAATGCATGGCGCATCCCTCAGGGATTGATCAACGCCGAGAGCTTTATCCTTTTAACTTCTTGGATTATTATTCTAACAGGATGTTGATATTATAAGGCGATTTATTCGGCCGTTGTTTCGGCGTCATCGTCTTCTTCAGAGCCGATGACCCGAGTTGGTGGTCAACAATCGTTCGTCCTCTCGATCTGCGTTTCGAGTCTAATTTTCTTCATTGGAGCACCGCTCGAATGAAGCAACCTTATTCGGTAGCGCTCTTTTATACAGAGCGGCTGATGACCATAATGATTATTCGTTGAAAACAATTTGTTTTCCAACGGATAACCCATTCTGCAGCAGTCAGTAATACATTGGCAAGCACATAGTGAATCAATATTTTTCAAACCGACTGTTATTCAACCTCGGCATTAATAATCAATACCTTCTTGGATTATTAGCTAAGTGAGTTGCCGGGTGAGTTTATCGCATTCTAGCGGTGCCCCACTGAAGAATATTCTACTTGATACAACGGCGAGGACCGCTTGAAGATTACGAGCGACTGTGAGCCATCGACTCGGATCATCAGCTCTGAAGAAGACGAAGACGTCGACACGTTGGCCGAATAAACTTTTTTGTCAATCTCGTGTTAGCTTAATAATCAAATAAGGTATTGAATATGCCGAGGTTAAATGGCACTCGGCTTAAAACAAAGTGTTTCTCACTGTTCAGCAAAAATGAAGCTTCTCTGTTGTCTGTCTGCTCTGTCTATTAAAAAATCAGTGTTAAAAACCGTTCTGAGAGGTAATTTTTAATCTTTCATTCCACAGCGTGCAAAATTTGTTCCGATGGTGAGGACTACGCGTGAAAGGACTTTGTTAGCTTCTTGTTTTTTCTAGCGCTTTTATTTTCTTTAATGGTAGAAACATTCATGTATGAAGGTTCACCATTGCCAACAACATCTGATGAGAAAATTCCCGTCAAAGTGGTTCCACTGCAACCGTCGTTTGGAGAACGGAAGACCCCTTCAACAAAGCCATTTGTTAGCAGAAACCGATTCGCATCCACTACATCTAGCACTAGAAGGAGGACACCGACCACTGTAAGAGAAAAGCTTAAGGAATGGTGTGTTATCTTGGATGATGTCATCTATTACAGACAATGTTCATTACCACTACTATGAGAAGCACGACAACGACCACCTCCACCACCACCAGCAGAAGTGCCATCACCACCACCACCAGTACTACACAAACACCCATCACTGCCAAAGTGATCGATTTTAAACCACTAAAATTCAAACCGGTGAGTGGTCGATCTGAGCTTTCGTAATTGATTCAGAAAAATTCTCGAATGAGAAACTTTGTAGGGAAATTTTATTCTCGTTTCGTGATGAACGACCAAATCGCTTTTTACCATTTCGGTTAAGCCATTGTTTTTGGCAGTTTACACTTTGTTTTTGCAGATATGTGAGCGCATAAATGTATGAAAAAGAAAGTCACTTTAGTTAAATGACCTAAATCAAGTGTTAAATGTTTAAGAGCATACGTGCTGTCCCATGTGCTTTCATAACAATAAGAGTTATTGTTAATTTACATGTATTTTTATTGTACTACTCTTTATCGCAGTTTGTAGTGATACAAAGTAGAATTGTTCTATTTTAAGCCCTCTACCACTTGTCCACCTTGCGACATTCACGCCACTTGCCGTGATGGAAAATGTGAATGTCACGCCGGATGGAGATCCTATAAGAATATGTAAGTAAATTCTATCAACTGAGTAGAAAATAGGGTTGCGTTTCAAGAAGAAAGGGCTGAGTATAAAGACTTGAGAAGAATTGTGTTCTCCAGATGTTTTTTGGAATTATATCTTCCTTGCGTGAAAAATCTCGAGTTGGTTTGCCGTTAACACTTTCGTGTAGAAACAGGTTTTTCGATAATTGATTACAATTTCTGGGCCAGCAAAGTAATTCAGAAATTTAGTGCCTTATGGAAAAGACTCAGCTCTTTCACATTAGAAGCAAGTATAGTTTTTATGAGCTACTCTGTGAGATTTAAATAAATTTGGGGTTAAAACTTTCAGAAAACTGATGCCGAGGTTTATGTTTTAAAAATTTTCAACGTAAGAGCGGGTGTTGAAGGGCGCGTGTGAAGCAGTGGTCGGAGTCGCCGTGCAACACAAACGTGGAATCGATCTTCGCACCCATGGCCCACCAAGCCTTCCATCCCTCTGGGGTCTGCAAATTGGTAGCAGACTTGTCTGGAAGCACAGCAGCACTGATTCGATATATCGGTAGACCACCGCGAGTTATTGTAAAGGCTAAATATGCATCCAGTCACCCCCAACGGTGCTTAATGAAATAGAATGCATGGCGAATCCCTCAGGGATTGATCAACGTCGAGAGCTTTATCCTTTTATCCTTTTAAGAGCGGCTGTTGGAAATGTAAGCGATGAATCGGGAATACTATTTGGACCTGCTGGTCGAAATATTTTTTGTTCATACTTGTTCATTTGTTTTTCTTTTTGAGTATGATTATTGGAAAAAATTTTTGAATATTATCCTTGAAGCGGGGAGAAATTTTACGAATTTTGAAAGTTTAAATAAAATTCGCTATAAGCTGAGATATTTTTTTATTTTATTTGGTCCGTCTTCACTCTTCCAAGTTTCCAAGTGTGGCTTTGGTTACTACTTGAGGATTTTAATTTCATCTTGAATGTCGTAGAATGCTGGTCGAACAATTCTTCCTCGGTTCGAAATAGCCAGGCCGCAGCGTTCCCAATTGGATTTCAGAGAGTGATTTTTTTCCCAGAGAAGTCCGGCACCAATTTCTCGACCCTGGAGGGATGAGAGGCTTGGTTGACCCGGAGCGGAATCGATCTAGCACCATTCTCATGATGACGGACGTTACTACTAGTGTGCTATCCTCCCCAAGCTGAGATATGTTGATTTAAAATTTGAGGCTGCCACAATTTTCGCATCGCGTGCCTACCGAAGAGGTCACCTCGTCGCGTAAGTGTTAATATACTTATCGCGGTCCCAGTTAGAAAGCAAGTGATTATACAGAGACCAGAAGCAACCGTAAACTTCCCTCGATGGATTCAGCGGGTGAAAACTGTGAGGCGTTAGTGGATTTAAGAGATGAACTCCTTCACTTTTCTATATCCGAGGTTTATACCTTGCGTGTTCAAGTAATCATAATCATGTATAATTGCGTGGATGTCCATATTTAGACGCTGATTGTGTTATATCTATCAGTTTATCCGGAAGTCGGTAATGATGATATTGCGAGGTGCGTCGGAGGTTGTCCAGATGGCCTTAAAAAAGTTCATGCTTCTTGTCCACTGCGAGAGAACTGCATATACATAGGTGTAGTAGTCATGGCGAAGCTCCGCAAGTTAGTTATGGTTATCATATTTCAAAGAACAGTAAAGATAGAAGCTCACATACGGGAAGATCGATGCTTTTTGTGTCTACTTAGCAAGATGGCCCCTCTAGGTAGCTCTCGATTGTGACAGGGACCAGTAGAGACTTCTCTAGTGTCCATTCTAGTCATTTGGTGGGTAACGCAAATATAAATGGTATAAGTGATGTATTCCGTTGAGATGAGAGAAAATCTATGATTCAGATGCGGTCGAATAGATGAGTTAAACGCCCTTAGTACTTTTTATACTTTCTGGTTTCACTTTTCTTTAAAAGCAAGCATTAGACTTGACATTTGATTAGGTCCATATCTGTTTGACACATGACGCTATCGTCGATATTAATTTCAAATACGACTCGAGTAGTTAATATTTCCAAATTTCCAAATCATTGAAAATGTGATGTCACCATTTACTAACATGTTGCAGTTGTGTTGACATTGATGAATGTGCCGAGAGTGCAGTTTGCGGTGCTAATTCTCAATGTGTGAATCGACCAGGAAGTTATGACTGTGTTTGCGACATCGGTTACCGATTCGTCGACGATACCTGCCTTGGTCGGTTAAGGCAATTTTTCACACGACAGTTTTTTCGCTCAGGGGTCAGGGTCTTAGCCTTTGTAAAGCAATTGGTTTCTGTTTGGTTCTCCCAAAACTAAGGCAATTTTATTCGAATACCTAATCGAATCAAATCGTACATTTGGGAGTCCAGCACCAAGAATTATTACAGAAGACTTTTCAGGCTATCTTTGACTGAAATCTTTGCTATTAACTTGTCAACTAGCTGAGAAATTTCAGATATTGACGAGTGTCAAGAAGATGCCATGTGCGGCGAAGGGCAAGGTGTGGAGTGCTTCAATCGCCCCGGCTCGTACGAGTGCAAATGTAAAGACGGGTTCAGTGGTGATCCACGAAAGGGATGTTCTGGTCGGTAAATATTCGTTCTTTATAATATTATGATAGTTCATTAATGCTTTGTTGACTTTTGCTCACTATTTCAACTGGTCGACGGCGCATCAGGGCGGACTAGCGGATGCCGCTTTTGTGAATGAGGATGGGACGTTCATCACATCCCAACATGATGTGGTATTGATAACGGGAAAGCTTTATGCCAATATTTTCCGTTCCACAGTTTTCATCTCGGATCCCGAAATCTCTATTGAATAAAATCGTCTGGGATTCTTTTCTCTGAAGTTCGAACTGCTACAGGAATCATGAAGAGAGGGAAAGCTCCAAGATATCACTACCTCCTTCGTTCGAACCTAGGGTCACAACCTGGTTACATGTACTTCTCGCCACCCACTTACCTTCAAAAAGAGAGAATCGCAGACCAGTGGAGGACGTCAAGCACGGTCATCCTGCCTAAAAAGATGACCGAAGAGATCTTCGTAACTGTCGTCCGATACTTCCTTTGATTACTGTGCCATAAAGAGATTGATAAAAAAAGATTTATTCGGCTAACTACTAGTGTGCTATCCTCCCCAAGCTGAGATATGTTGATTTAAAATTTGAGGCTGCCACTATTTCCACAGTTCTTCAGAGCCGGATTGATCCGAGTCGATGGTATACAGATGGTACCATCCACGATGTGGTTCTTCGTTATTGCATCGAGTCGGATCTAATGAAGTTGAGCACCAAATATGCAGATCATATTGAATGGCGGCAGTAGATCAACCCCTGTCCTTTGTCCTGTAGGCACCGTCGAATGAAATTTTTCATTCAAGCCCTTGAACGATCTCTCTTGAGATTTAACCGAGACTCCATCGTTTAGCCGGAATCCGCAACTGAGATCTTGAAAACCCATCCCATCTTCGGGTTCTAGGCGAACATACATGGATAGCGAAGCACAGTTGAGCCGCACATAATACTAAGAGGTGGCAGGGTGACGAATAGAACAGTGGAGTGAACTTCAAGCGTTCTCTTCGAAGACCACTCAAACGATGGGGGTCGTGTTCATGATGGTGAACGTCAACTATCTCCACTGGCAGATGGCAACGATTTCAGAATTACGGATTGGGTCTCACAGACATCACCATATTCGGCTCAGACCACCTCCATGGACGACGCTGCTGCGAGAGAGAAACGAATGATGGTTATGTTGAGGCTCGCATTACCAGCTAAGATAGGGCATACAAATGTTCAAGTAGTAATTTTTAGCTGGGTGGCTGGGCAACTCCATTGCGGCATCATACCGTGTGATTAGAAGTTTCTCTTTTGTTGTCATAGAAATAGAGTGAATTTAATCAGATACACACAGACAGCTGTACACAGTAACACACATAATTTCAAAAATTCACACGTCCATACATATATCAGTGATTACCAATGGACGAAGTGTTTTGTTCTTACGAATTGTAGCTGGGAAACTAATGAGAAATTCACTGGTTTTCCCGATGAGCAAACACGAGGTTGCTATCGCAGCATTGATCCATTCACAATAGCTGATGTTTTGGCAGTTTCGCCTTCTTCGTGGTCTGGAAAGGTTAAGTTGACCCGCAATCTATTCTGCTAAACACTTTCATAACCTCAGCAGATAAAACCTAATACATAAGTTTTAACTTATTATTTACTGCCTACTCTTTTTAATGGCGGGGTATATATTGCGAAGTATAACTTCAATGAAGCTGCCACACCATGCGGATACTTCGTTTCGCCTGTCTCTCAAATAGTTCTATCGGTCTTTTGCCATCAGCAATCACCCGTTAGCGGGATTGATCTATGGAACCCAAATCGGCAACTAACCCAGTTAAGCTGATGCTGTACTTATAATCACAATTTTAACTTATTATTTACTGCCTATTCCTTTTAATAGCAGGGTATATATTGCGAAATGCAGCTTCAACGAAGCTGAGATATTGGCAAAACTCCGGACCGCAATATCTGCGATGGGGAACGAACGCGCTATTGTCCTTTCCGGAGGGTAACGCATTCACCACCACAACATGCTGGTCCTTCGTTTCGCCTGTCTCTCATTAATACATAAATTCACATTTGCAATAATGATTTGCACCATAAATAGCTTCTTTTAAACATTAACCGCCTTGTAATTTACAAGCATTCCACTTTTCTGGTGGAGACCGGCTGCACAATCTCTTACAAGAGTACAAGAATATGCCTAACTCAGGTCAAAATATGGTGCGAATCGCACATGGTCAAAAAACTGCTCCTTGCGATTCGTTTTGGGTTTTTCGAATTCATCCAGAACGCTTCATGGGTTTCACGCGCTGATGTTTTGAATTCCCGTGCGGGTATTATGACTTTTACTTCAAAATCCTCTCCGTTATGTCTGTGTCCTATGCGTGACTAGTGGAGTGCTTGGTTTGGATTGAAATTTACTGACTAAATTTAAGTTTAGCTACCAGACGACCTTTTATGCAGACGAAGAGTGGTCTACCCGTTTCCTTAATGTAGTAATCCCCACGCGCTTTACAAGAGATTAGATAAACTATACCCAAACTGCTCCTGTCTCGACTGTTGGGGTATATTATGCAATTTTGCGTTATACATGGACGGTCGTATAAGCGGTTACGTCTGTCTCTGTCACTCAATCACTGCCTCTACCGTTGAGGCATATTATGCAGTTTTGCGTTGTACATAAACGGTCGTACAGGTGGTTGCGAACTAACTGACGTCTCAGAGCTCGTCTTTCTAGATTGGTGATGTTTCAGCTATTATTTATTAGAAACGAAGGACCAGATAAACGGGACCTTATTCTTGCTAGAGTTGTCGCTTGAGGGCGTCCTTTCTTCTCCACACCAGTCGCGAGGAGCTACAATAGTTTCGTAGCCATTGGAAATTGCTATTTGCCTTGCCAGTTTCACGGATTCTTTGTTAATTTTTTTTTGGGCGTACACCGAGGGCTGCTCAAAACATACTTATCACAAGCGCCCTATTTCTATGTGAGGGTGAGTGCAGAAGTAATGAACCAGTATATTTTTGCTACTTAACTTTCCGTACCACTTGGTGGAGTAGGTGTTTTCAGATAGGTTGGTTTGGACCTTCAGAAATGGAGGCTAATTTTCGTTCGGTTTGTCTTGGATGAATGTTATGTGCTCTGAGTGTTCAATTGACAACTCGAAACATTCTTCCATCTTCTCTTATGTGGAGCAAAGAACAAAACAATCGTCTATGTATCTGCATTACAGTAGCAGTAGCAGGAGATCGGTTACTAGTTCTTCCATCTTAGACATGAATGCAATGGCAAAGCATGGTGCTGGCGCTGTCCCATTTCCAACTCTCTCATTTGTGCGAAATACCTCCCTGATCATTTAAAGATTGAGCAGTTCAGGTGCTGCGTTAAGAGGGTCATGAGCTACTTAACTGAGAAGCCATACATGTGTTCATTGCCCCTTCGTATGGCATAAGGAGCTCCTTGATGACTTTCATAGCGGAGTCATTCAACAAGTTAGTATAGTAGACAGAAACGGAAAAGGACTTCATCATATAGCTGCTGTTAGGATGCGCGTTACCTAGATGGTCTTGAAACAGACGATCTCAGGCAGATTTCTTGAATTGAGCCAGGTACATTCTCACCCATGTAACACTCTATGCGGCTAGTCTCCATCAAACAACTGGAAGACTGACGAAGAGCAAAGGGGTGAGTGTTTCAAAGAAGCTGTTTGTTACGCGAATGAAAACTGATGTGTTCAGTTCTATCTGCTGAGGTTGTGAAAGTGTTTGGCTGAATAGATTACGTGCCAAATTGTCACTCCCAGGGTCTCAAGAAGGCGACCTTAACATCGGCTATCGCGAATTAATAAACGCTGTAATGAATAACAGCCTTGTGTGTGCTCATTAAGAAAACAATGAAGTATTGGTAAATGCCGAGTTTAAAAGAAACTGTGTCCTGGAATTTGCTGTGTTGTGCGAAGTTGTTAGCCCATGTTTTCATCCCCAATGGCTATCATTTCGGCAAATTTGTCTTCTTTAGGATTTCACAGAGACGTATTTTTATGTATTCAGTGAACATTCGACAATTTCAATGGAATGCAAATACACCAACATCAGTCTGTCAAAAAACACGATTTTTCCGTTGTTTCCACTTTCTCTAGAGAGCCAGCAGCATGTAAAATGATAATATTATATTATAACGGAATCATACCATCTATGTGTAAATCGTTTTACGTCTATAAAAATCACATTTTTCAGATGTGGACGAGTGCTCGTCAGGCCTAGAGTACTGTGGACAGCACACAAAATGCATAAATACGGTATTCGCTTTATCTCATAGTTGGATCGTAGTTGTCGTAAGTGCTCGAAAGAAGTTAAAGTAGCGCTTCCCTTAAAATGCTGCTTGGTTTTTGAGATTTGATGCTGTTTATTTTTTGCGATTATTGGCATAAATTCACTACATAATACTTCTTATTTTATTTTTTCGTACGAATTAGGCTGTATGCTGGACTGGCTCAGTACGTGTTCGATGCAGTGCCTATGCGCGTACTCAAGAGCATTTCTACCAGTGGGCTAACCGCGCTGCATCTCAAGCATAACGAAGTTATTTCTCTATGAGATAGATGAGATAAAATTTGTGCCAAGAAACTTCAAATTTTTGCATTTTCTTCTTTTTTCAATCAAAAAAAGGCGTTATCAGTAAATGCACTTGATGAGCTATCTATTACAAACGAAGTGTTTTCAATGAAGGTTTTTTACATGACCAAATATGAAGGCGAAAATGGGAGTACGAATTATACCCGTGTAAAAGAATAACGGGATAAATACTTCTATTTAACTGTTAGCACTCGAAGTCGGTTTTTCAAGAATGGCGATAATTTACCAATCACTCGAGTATTCGAGAGATTAAGAATCTTATAGATCTTTGGAGGAAACTTTGCTTTATCGCTCTAAAGGACGACCACAGCGAGATAGTGAGTAGTTTTTTTTTCTTTTGCGCTTCTTTTGAGGTTGATTTTACAGATTGGCGGCTATGAGTGCGAATGCCTGGCTGGTTTTGAGCGAATCGCTGAGGATGCGGGATGCACGGATATTGACGAGTGCTTCCTCTCGTTGTGTCATCCAGCCGCCACTTGTGCGAATCTTGTCGGATCGTTCTCTTGTACGTGCCCAGACGGATTCGTCGGCGACGGAATGCAATGTCATGGTGCGTAGATGTGAACGAAATCTCACGACAACATTGTAACGCTTCTTGCAGTGATATTTATTGAATGTTCTGTTTCTAGAAACGATTCTGTATCCGATTGCGAACGATTCCATAGTGATACCGAGAAAAGCGGATGCGATAGCGAAAATCGACTTGCCATCACCAGTATTTGTGTTCGGAAAGCCATACAATACTGTTTATGTGAGTTTTTTTTTCAAAAGTTACGGATAAGGATAAAAGGAGAGTTAAACCTATGACGGCGTTTTCTCTGTGAAAGAGATATGGCGTCATGTTGGTATTCCTGATAGACTCACTTCCGCCTCCCGTGGTATATTCACCAGGATTACTAGTGTTTTCTGCTATGCGTATTGTACAGCGAATAATCTGTTTACCAAAACATGCCACCGAGCACTCTAGGACGCCAGCTATTCTACAACCTTCTCTATGGCCGTCTATGCACACCGCAAAATTGTATAATTTGTCCCAACGGTAGAGAGGATGATTTCATGAGTTTGGGTATGGTTTATCTGATCCCTTGTAAAACGTACGGGGACGAATACACTAGTGAAATGGATAGATCACTCTTCTTCCTTATAGAAGAAAGCCTAGTTGGTAAACTTAAAGTTAACGCAAATACTCCTCTAGGCAGGCATAGGACACAGAGGCATCATGGGGAGGAATTTGGAACAGAAGTAACCATTCTTGCATAGGAGTCGAAAACTTCACCGTGCAAAATTCTCGAAGCATACTGGATAAATCCGAAGGATCCGAAAATGAACCACAGAGAGGAATCCCTCACTATCACGCATGTTCTCACACAGTATCTAAGTCTGGTGTTCCAATGTGGTAGAGGCACATTACTCTCCCATGTTAACTCTGTGCGGTTGGTCTCCACGTGAAATACTCAGTGGAAGTCTCATAGAATGCGGCAATTGTGCGAGGAGGCTATTTTGTTTTCAGTGCTATTGTAATCATGGTTTAGTATTTTTTCTTTGTTATAGAGGTATTTGACCGGATAGATTGCAGTCAGCTTGTCCTCTGCAGGCTCTGAACAAAGCGAAATCCTCCGAAACGTCAGCTTTACCGTAAATGAAGAATAAATTAAAATTTCATGTGTGCTCATACATAGTGAATTAGATAAATGCCGATGTTAATAGAAAGTCGACTTTAGGGATTTCTCATATTTTAATGTGAGATAGGCATAGTACCACCATCTGAACTCTACCGTTTGCTCTCCACTTGAAATGCTCACTGGAAAACTCATAGAACGCAGTGAGTGCGAATGAACTGTTTTGTTTTCAATGCGATGGGAATCCTTGTTTCGTTTTCTTCTGTTTTCGTTATGAAGCGGTTTGGCTGGATATATTTCAGCTTGGCCTTACCAGGATCTGGAGAACGCGAAATTTGCCAGAGCTTTTCTACGTGTGAAGAGTAAAATAGCAACCTCTTATTTGCTCATCAAGAAGTTAGTGAATTTTCTATCAATACCGAAATCAATAGGAAGTTCGTCTTGGACAAAAAGCAGTCGAATCATCGAGTCAAACCGAATGGAGTGGGACAGTGCACGAATGAAAGAGCACCATCAGACAGTTTCCCGGAAGCCAACTAAAGAAAAAATCTTAGGAGCTAGCTTTCGATTTGAAGTGGCGTTTCCTTCATGGGGACGGCGATTTCCGGTTTCTTAGCCGTAATTAAAAATGCGAATGTCAAATTCATTCTAAAGTTCGGACGGTCTTTCTTGTGGAATAGACTCCTTGCTGCGCATTGTAGTTCGACATTGAATATCACCACCTTCACTTTGTTCGACATGTTGAAGGCGTAAATCCTTGAGAGGAAATCATTGAATTATTTGGTGCATTAATGGCCTATTTTCGCGAAGAATCATGCGTTTGAGTGTAATTTCAGCTTGTTTTAAAATTTAAATTTGACTGGTAATTTCCTGGCTGGACAGGATTTTCTCTGTTCAGAAGTTTTCGATATTCATACTAAAGCTTTCTCAAGTCGCAACCATAGGTAGTCGTCGTACATTTTGGATTGAGTACAAAATTTCCTTCACCTTGAAACTTAGCTGCTAACAGAATGTCGCGAGGAAAACGTTGTAGCGGCGATGAGATGTGAAGCAGTCGTTTTAATGATTAAAATAAGTTCATGAGGTTCACTAGAATTGATAAAGAGACGAATTTCAGGTATCGTCTAATGGCGTGCTCTCATTCGATCGTCCACTACCTGGTTTGATCGAAAACGCGGAATCAGTTCACGAAGCGGCCGTTTTTGCACTGCACGCGCAGTACGATTATGTGAGGGAAGGCCTCGTCGCTTATACCTGTATAACTGGTACGGAAGAAATTAAGTCTGCATTATTAAAATACTTTGAGCAGGTTACGATTATTTAGAATATTATATTTTCTAACTAGGGGGCGGACAGCGCAGTGGTAGTGATGTCCCTCATCACGAGCATGGTGCTAGGTCGATTCCGCTCAGGGCCAACCAAGCCTCTCGTCTCTCCGAGGTCGGGAAATTGGTACCGAACTTGTCTGGGAAAAAATCGTTTTCTGCAATCCAATTGGGAATTCTCCAGCCCGGCCCGGCTATCTCAGGACTCCAGAGAGAATAGCTCGACCAGCATTCTACGACATTGAAGATGAAATGAAAATCCTCAAGCAGCAACCGAAGTCACACGTATAAACTTGGAAGACCTTCTGGACGATGGTTGTGAGGAAATGAATTGGATGTGTGAGAAGTGCTGGGATCCGCACGGTAGACGTGAGGACGGATCAAATAAAATAAGTAAATGATTAAATGAATAGATTTCAAGGCGACCAGTTTATTATTTTCAGTTGCAGATTTGTTAACTCCTTAATGGAGGTTTCACCATAGAGTAGTTTACTGCTGAAGCTTTTCAGCTAGTGTATTGAAGAAAATACAGTGTGAAAGTAAATCATTTGACTTTTCTTTAATCTTCAGTCCTTCCATGTTTGTTTATTTTTCACGAGTTCACTTATTTGATCAGCGACTGTTTTCTTTGAGGCCACATAGAGTAAAACTAGTCGTCGTGTAAATTTCTGACGAAATCACAATTTAAAAACAACTTTTAAAGAGCTCCATTCTATTTGTAAGTGGCTATAGAGGGTCCCATTACCCCACTACTACGCTGGACTGCGGTCTTTCACAAGAAGTTTCTTACTTCAGTAGAGCCTCCAACCTCTTTTCTTGGAAAAGTTTCTACATGGCCACAACTTTGGAACTCCCGTTTGCTCAAGCGGCTTATACTCTTCTTCAGCTAGTCGTTTTCTTTTTCCTTACCTCTTCAGTTCTGCGTAGTTTGTTACCACTCTTTTTCTCCTTAATCTATTATTCTTCTAGAATCGGATGTTTCTGCATATTCGTTGCTAAGCCGATCTTCAATCAGCGTTCAAAACAACTTCAAAATCCCGACATTCCGTACAAAAACACTCCATCTCTTCACATTCGATCGTATGAGACAGGCCGGAAGCGAAAATGTCAGTTACCCAGAATAGATACTTTAGTATATTTTTTAGTTAAGCGCTTGTTTGGTTGTTCTCTTGGATTTTACCGCGAAAGTTAGACATTTTCCAGTTGAATTCGTTTCAAATCGCTTTGGCACAATCCAATGAAATAACGATGCTGACGTTGATCTACGAGAAAACACAGTCCAAAGGACCAATGACAGGCGACTTTTTCGTCAAATTTTTATCTTTCTGTTTCAGCTTCTCATCTAAACAACAGCGATGATGTGTGATGGTCGAGAAGAAGAGAGTACAAGTGAAAAAAGATTTGCAATGGTTTTTAAACCTTATGTCCTCTTTTCGGTTCATCGCTCTACCGTATTCAGTATGGTGTTCCTGCGGTTTGGAGGGCTGTGTACACATGCGGGCTCATTCGGTCCTTCCTTGTAAAAATCATTGAGAAGGAGAAGAGCTGTAGTCGCAATGCGATTGACGTCCGATTCCTATAATAAAAATATCATATGTCTCCAAGTAAAGAAGATGATATGTCAGTCAAATCAAAGTTATTTTATCACCCATACAGTTGGTTAAGGCGGGTCGTCTAAATGTCCAAAAATGAAAATTCAACTTCTTCTTTCATTTTACGTGTTTGTTTGCACCTTTCATGTAGTTGTCAGACAGAGCCCACTGCAAGCTACTGTAGGGGCTTATTGTTTATGTTTTTCTACGGTAATGGATATTTTAATGTTATTAATAAGATTTGTGTTAAGGTATCTCTTCACCTACTTCGTTCCATTTCTTACCAAACGATCTGCTATCTACTCAATCGAATGTCGGTCAACCCGGAAAGTGGATGTTCAGGATCGATGATTTGATTGGCACATGTCCGGCTGGTAGAGAACATCCTCCACTTTGCGATAAAGGTGATTGATATCAAACGCTTTGTGATTTCCTGCAAGCATTATGAGAAGAGGTCGAGCCAGAACCGTGCTTGTAATGATCGGCATCACTACCACCTCCGCTTCTCCTTGGTTGTGTTGAGAAATGAAACAAATGGATTGAATTTCTAATCTAAGATCGTCAGGTTTATCAGCACTGGCAAAGGTATATGTATATATATATATATAAATATAAATCTTACCAAAAGACAAATTATTCTATCTCTGTAGTGTGAGAATCCTTGACCTCGTCAAATTTTTCGTTTATTTTCTAAATACGATTTTAGTAGAGCATTTCCTATTACTTAGAGCTGGCTTGGGATTTTGATTTCGAATTTTGTTTTTATTCTCGTCTGACAGTTAGTTCTCTGTTCTGGTATTTTTCGTGCTGTGTTAGATTTTTCGTATTATCGATTTTCTATTGTTTTATTAATGATATGGTTTTCTCTGAAAGGAAAAGTGTCTTCTCCATAGTTATTGCGAAAAACGTCAACACTGTTCGTTAGCTTACAGTATTGGGTCGCTTGCGGTATTCAGCAGGTTACAGTACACCCAGTGTTTTCAGATTGTCCATCAGGACAATATGGTTTCTTCTGTGAAAGTCGATGCCGATGTGCGGCCGGCTTCCCGTGCGACACCGCAACTGGAGTTTGTGCCAATGGATGCGCATCCGGTTGGACAGGTCGCAACTGTGATCAGGGTTAGTTTGGCTTTAGTTTCGCTTCTCTTTTTTATGTATTTTAATGTTTATTTCTGCTAATTTTGGTGTTTTTTGAAGATGGAACATTTTTTTGTGGTTCCAAATGTGTTTGTTGATCTTTCTTAGGAACGACTTGTGAAATCATTTCTCGAAAACTCCGTAAGCCACTTTGAAGAAGTCAATTTGTTGTAGAGTTTTAGCCTTATTCGAAATTGCTAATGAGTGGTTTGTTAAGCGAATTTCTTTGAAAAGTAAGGAAGGCCGAAGAAGGCGCAAACTTTTCTTTGAATTAAATAGAATTTTTTCTTTGCAATATGAATAGTTAAGTGGTTGAGTGCAATTACATCAAGTAAACCCCTTCGTTTATCGCTGATAAAATTCAGAAGCCTTAGTCTGATTCAAAAAAAATCACGACTGTGACCATGTTAAAGTCTAATTTTTGGGACTCTTTGGATCTTTATGAGTTCAGTCTTCATGCTTTAATTAAATTTAAGAAACAAAATTGCGATCGAGTAAAAATTGTAGCTCATTTCTTTCGCAGACGTCGACGAATGTATTGCCGGAGTCGTTGGTTGCGGTTCGAATGCTGAGTGCGTCAACACTGTTGGAGGTTACGAATGTCGATGTCAGAAAGGGTATTCTGGTGACGGCAAACTATGCTCATGTAATTATTTCTACATTAGTCTTTATGTAAATATGAATAATAATAACGGCAAAGATCTGTCATGCCTAGAAACGCTTCTTTGAAGAAGTTTTACTTATCAGTTATTTTTGCGTGCCGAAATTTTGGAGCATTCTTATTCTTCTAGTGGCCGAACGATGCTACTCACGATTTGGACGATCCTGTTCGGTTAATGCTTCCTGCGAAGAAAATCCGGATGGTCCACAATGTGTATGCAGTCGTGGTTATCAAGGCGACGGTTTTATATGCTTACCTCAACCTCACATTCACTCCTCAATTGGAGATATTACGAATCTCCTGCATAGTGAAAAAAGTCAAGGTAAGAAAAATAAAATTTCATGAGTTTTTTCGAACATTCATTGATCGGCATAATTTAAGGAGGAGGATATTAGAGGGATTTTCAGATGACACTCATTCTGATGTCGACGATCATCCATTTGTAATGACTGGTTGGCAGGGCCCATTGTGGACTACACAACGATCTCCAATCCCTCGAGGATATTCAGTTCTACAAATCGGTGAGGAATTTTTTAAAATTATTTCTGTTTTTGCCTGAGAACCGAGCAAGACTGGCTGAGAGAAAGGTAGAGAAAGGACGTTGGTGCTGTGGGTATAATCGCGTGGTCTAAACTAGTCTGGAGTCTGAATTTTGTAGATATCTCAGCATCATTGTAATTGTATTTCATACAATATCTTGCCATCAAAAAATAATAAGCAACAAATAGAAAGTTACTCATCATTTTTCTACTCTTGACCATTAATCCAGATTCAGCTCAAAACTTCCCCCGGCCATTTTAGCTTCTACAAGTAATCCGTCGATAAACGTGATAAAGAAAGGACAACTAGACATTCAAGAGGAACTGGCAGATGCGACGACATGTGAGCTTTTGTATTTGTGGAAGAATACTCTGATGGTGATTTGTGTTACGGATGGAATATCATTGTCGTAACTGTGAATTTCAGTAGTGTTCCTAATTGGTCCTGCCGTATTATGCGCCATCTGGGTGATCCTTGTTATTGTGGTCATAGCTGTTTGCTGTAGAAACGAGACCAGGTAGTTCAGAGTTCAAAAGTAAAGCGCTATTTTACACCCGACGAATCGCTTCTTAATTTTTGTCTGATTACAATCCATTTCAAATATCTTGTCTATTTCAAATTGGAGCCTAAGTTCCTGAAATTTTATCCTATCGGCAGTAAAATTAGTTGCATGAAAACTGGTATTGTGCAAACTTTGAATTCGTGTCCGTTATGAATCCAAGCTGAGTGCCATAAAACACTTTTATCCAAGATTGACGAAAATCGTTTGTGGTTTTTTAAATTTGTTTCCGATTCCTTCGACTATTATACGTCCTTCACTTTGATAGAATTCCGTCAACAGCACTTTACTTCCCCGAATTCACCAACTTCTTTCGTTGTATTTCGAGTTTGAGCATCGATTTTTGGCAAATGCTGTTTCCTTTTTAATAAGAAAGTAAAGGACTTAACTCAAAAAGGAATTAGAGAACGTCATGGCGAATTTGTTCCAGAATCAAATCAAACCTGTTGTTTTCTCACTCTTATACTTTACTATGGAAGTTTAATACTACTGATGAAAAGATAGTTTAAAGCAAGATGATCGATTTATATTATGATAGTATAGTAAAATGTTTGATATCCTTCGACATGAGGTAATGATAGTGATCTTTTTTCATATTTTTGCTACTTTCGCATATATTGACTGTAATCGCGCTTTATCATAAGCAGGGCCCTTAAACGTCTTTTTTTCGCTCTACTGTCACCTTCTCAACTCGAGGAACGACTAGGCCATTGTGGGGCTGTGCTCCAGTGGTTGCAGATACTCATGAGCAGTTTGTGGGCTTCTCGCGGTGGAGGTAACACTTGAGCGATCTGCCTATTAAGAACAAGCGGTCCATCCGTGAATTTCCTCCTCCATTTCTTTTAGACTCACGCTTAGTCCAATATGTCCATTATTAAGATTGTGTCACATATCGACGCGGGTAGCCAGCTCGACTTTCCCCATCTAGCTGCAGCTGTGTCGTGAAATTACCCATTATTACATTTACTAAAAATTTTTGTTGTAATCTAAAATCACATTTGCGTGGTAGAGTTTTTCAAAAATTTTATTTTGCAGTGAGCGACCATATAGAAGCACTTCTAAGCAATTTGGAGCCGTACGGAGACCACAGTCTCATACCCCTGCTACTGCCATTAGCGCACCGTCGAACATCACTCATTTCGCATCTCGATTACGACCGTTTGACGTGTACTAGCGTTTAAAATCGCCATCGCCTTATTAAATAACTCCGTTCAGCAGGAAAAGTCTTCTCAAGGTAATTGTAAAATTATGGTAATTGATAGACTCACAGTCTTGCATTACTTAACGGCTACAATATAATCATAAGGTGTTACATTGAATGGAAGGCACAAAAATTTTTGCCAGTATAAAGTTTTTCGTTCATGGCTATATTACGAGCTGCCCGTTATGTTTTCTTTTTGTCCCTTATTTGTTTTTTATACCAATTGCCCATTTCAGTTTCTTAGCGATGCTCTCAATGAGGCGGGCTATGAGTTTTATCGTGCCTTTCTCTTAGCGCTTGTCATCTCGTTGTTTTGTGATGAAAGTTGTTTCGCATTTGAAGGCGATAAGCAATAGCTCTGCAATGCAGTATTTTTTGTAGATAATATGTTTTGCTTTTATGTCCATCAGAGTCATTCATTTGTATGTGCGAATTTGCTCAAGGATTCTTGTTTCAATGAAGCTTTTGTTAACGTTGAAGCGAATTAACTAGAGCAAAGGCTTTCACACATTCGAAAAGCCTTTTTCTTTGAGAAGTGTAGGACTAAAGGTCTGCCTAACCACGTCCTTTGCCGAAGTATTTTTGTACGTCAATAATTCACGTGTAGCGTGCTATGTTTAGGAAGCTTTTCGCAAACATTCAAAAGACAGTTTATGGAAAATTCCTACTAGGGACGACTTATCTAAGGTGTGCAGTGCGGATGAAAAAGATAAAGCTCTTGGCGTTTATCAATCCCTAAGGGATGCGCAATGGATTCGACTTCATTAAGCATCGCTGGAGGTGGTTGAATGCATATCTGACCTTTACAATGACTTGCGGTGGCCTACCGATGTATCGAATCAATGTTGCTATTCTCACAGACAACTCTGGTACCGATTTGCCAACTCCAGAAGGATGAAGGGCTTGGTGGGTCAGGGCAGGGAAGTCGTTTCCGTATGTACTGCAGGGTTCCTACGAACACTGCGTCACACGCGCCCTATAAAATGTTTATAGAAGTAAGCTCCTTCCGATATCGTCCTACTTCATGGCAATTCTATATTTAATTCTTCAAGTATACGTCTCTATGGCTCATTGTTCACTTCCTTGTTCTATATGGGTGTTCTGATATTTTATGTTAATAAGACCTTAATGGAAATGCCACCGTCACCGGCAGAAACATAGCACATGGACTAACACCTCGATTATAGCTCTCGCACTGTAGGTGATAAAGCTGTTGAAAGAAAACGAACTAGTGATTATTTATTTATTTTTATTCTACATGGTCCGTCATCACGCCTACATGGTCTATCCGAGCACTTCTTGTATTCGACTCATTTTCCTACCATTCGGCCTTCATCGGCTGGGGGATTTCGCCTTTTATAAATGTTTTGGAATCCTGTTCGAGTTGGTTTTTCTTAAAATCTTGGTGATAACCGGGCTAAGGAATTTCCGCGAGAAATGGAGGAGAGTGTTGGAAATGAGGTTGAACAAGCACTTCGCTTCCTGATAGACTGCATCACTAGCCGCCTCGCTACCGATTTCATCGAATTAGTCCTAGTCGACTCATATTGGCTCGGCAACAATAGCACGACTTTTATCACTCTATTTCGAGAGTTTACGAAGAAAATATGAGTAAAGTGTGTTGTTCACTAGAAGAGTAATTTTTTCCAACAACGTTCTCGACCATATACGCTTGACTGTAAGCTCGTTTCGTCCTATTTTCTCAGAACCTCTATTATTGACGACATAGGCAAAAAGGTGGGTTCCATTAGTGAAACTAGGGTTTACAAAAACATCGAGGAGTGGATGAAGAAAACTTTAGTTTCCACACCACATCCTGAAAACTTTTCTGCTAATACATTAACGTGTTTCACGGATAACGAACAAAGTAAGCACAAACTAGCAAAACTTTCAGACATGAAAAAATCTTGGTAATGAGCAGCAGCTATAGTGGATAATGCTGCAGAGGCCTGAAGATTTTCTTTGGATTTTGCGGTCTAAGGGTCAGTATTAAATTTCTCTGAGTTTCAAAGCACAGCCACTGATTCCAGATCCACTGAGGAAGGCCTTCGAAACCGAAGTGTTGTACTAAAAAATCCACCAAACACCATAAGACCCTAATAAAAGTGGTCTACGGTTGCAAAAATCTTTCAGAAAATCTATGAGTGGAAACCTCATAGAAAGCGGCTCTGAAGAAGGCGAAATCCGCCGAAACGTCAGCTTAATCGTGAACAAAGAATAGTAACACCTCGCGTTTGCTCAACAAAAATACGAAAAAAAAATCTTTCATTTCGACTTCTGGCATGCTCATCCGTGAAGATTTATCGAAAAGCTGGTTTTCACAATACTAGTAACCTGGTGAAGCTATTGCGAAACCTTATCAACACAAAAATACGCTCCGGGGACTAACGCGTTCACCACCACACCACGCGAGTCCTTCGTTTCTCCTTTCTCTTCGCCGTGTTATTGACATATAGGTACTATCAGCAATTGGGATCGAGTCAACGGGAGTGATCTGGGAAACACAAGTCGTCATTGAATCGGCATTAATAGTATGCGTACGATGTACCTGATCTCTTGTAGTACTTGCGGAGACGAATATACTGGTGAAACAGGCAGAAATTTATGTATCCACATAAAAAAACATCTAGATGGCAAAGGAAAAGCAAAACAAAGTACCCCACTAGGGACGCATAGGATACAAAGGCACTGCGGAGACGATCTTGATATAAAAGTTACTGTACTCGCACAGGATGCCAAAACACCAGTGCACAAGCTTCTTAAGGCTTTTTGGATAAATACCAAAAACTCCACAATGATCAGTAGAGAGGAATGTCCCGAGAACACCCGTGATCTTGCCCCGTACCTCCGTATCGACCGTTGATGTGGTGAGGTGCTGTCGTCAACCATATGCGACGCTGATCAAAGGCTCTTCCTCAGTGGAAGGCACGTATGAAACGGTGGCTTTTTCGAGAAGCTGTTGATCACGTGAATACACCTTAGATTCTCATCTTTTTGTATGTGATATTGAAGCGCTTGACGTAGTAAATTGTATATCAGTATAGCCTTCCAGGCTCTGAAGAAGGCGATTCTGGCGAAACGTCAGCTACGATTGTGTTGCATATGCGTTATAGTATGGAATTAATGCTTATATTCCACATAATCCTCCTAACGGTTTACAGCCTTATCATGGCTGGGAGGTGTTCCTGAGTGTCGGACTGCGATGTACAGCGGGAGTTTGTCCATTTATCCATTCATCAATTCATCCATTTATCCATTCGTCCATTCATCCATTTATCCATTCATCAAGTGCCTTTGAATTTGCACGTGGGTTCGGTTACTGCTTGAAGGTTTTTGCATATTTTTCGAGAACACCGTTGAACACAGATCAAGTAGATTTTCGCTGCACTTTTGGGAAAAGAGTTTTAGCGCGTTTCGTGATCTTCACCAAAGAGAGCTTTTGTGAACTGCATGGAGCTTTTTCCACGTAAGTTTGTTATCAGTCAGTCTGCTCCACGGAGGGAATAGGACCGGATTAGGACCGGATTAGAATGGACAGAAGTGATATCAACTCAAATGACTCCACAATTCCTCAACTTTCTTCGTCTGTCATATCTTTTCTTCATTATAGCTCTTTCTTCTACCATTACTTTCTTATTTTCTCTCTCGTTAACACTTCTAATATACAGTTGTGTAATTTCTGTCGTGTTTGTTCTTTATGAAAATATGTAAAGTAAAGCTTGATGGATGTTTCGTTGCTAGTAAATAACACCAACGTCTCAAATTTGCATCGTCTGTTCTTCATCTACCGAATGTTCTTGAAACCTCTCCAATTACTCGACGCCTTTCGTTAATGACAAAATTACAAAAGAAAACCAGTGCTACCATTCAGCTACAAAGTTGCAAAGATCTTTCTAGTGAGAGTTTTCACAAAGTGCGTCATGATGCAAGGTTTAACAAATGAGTAAATTAACTCTTAAGATGCAACCGAACACATGGAAAAGGAAGAGAACCTTCTGAGGAAAAATGGTTAATGGCACACCTGATGATTGCATAGAAATAAATTAAGAGAGGAAGAGGAAGACATTATATGTGAAGTTTTCTTGGAGTGTTAATCATATTGAACTGCAATGATCATCTGTACTGAAAAAATATGATGAATGTTCATCGAATGTTCATCTGTTCGGGGTTTAATGTTTCATGAAATCTAAAACTCTGGAGATTGACATAGACTTTGCCCCACATAAATACTCTAATTTATCTGATCTCTGACACTACAGTGACTCTAGACAGCTTTCAGTACATTCATACTACGAACTAAAGGCGTTGGAACATCCGATTTCTTCGTTCCGTGTTCCTCACGAAGCAGTCAGCTAACAAGAGGAATTTTTTAAATCGGATAACAGACTGAGCAATGGCAGGTGAGCTCTAGCACGTTCTTTAACAGAAAATCCGATTAACAAGGATTCAAAATAGAAAAAAATCTTTGTCGATCACATAGCCTATCTTGATTGCGTTCTTGATTGCCTTCAAAGGTCCTCAACGTTCCCGAATAAAGTATGTTCGTTCTCATCACGATAAACACTGGCCACGCATCATTCTTTACTCATTTCAACAGATTCTTTTCCATTAAAAAATTGTGTACTGCTCACAAACTGTCAAACAGTTTAAACAACAGTGATAACTTTGTAACAAGTAATGTCAGCATTCTCTATCTTTCTCGCTTCTCCAAATTCGCATAGAAAGCATTGGCTTCGTCACTCCTCACAATTTATTTAGCCCATACCGAGGATCACTTGTGCGAATTCATCGGTTCGTCGTTAGTGGGAGCTGTTATTCCTCTTGAACACGTGGTGAAATTGGTCCACTTAGTAAGGTCCTTAAGCTAAGAAGAATTACACATTTCAATCCGGATAACCAGAAAAGTGTAAACAACCAACTGAACAGCATTGAATTACTGGACATTGGTGAGTACAACATGGTAGCTGGACTGCTTGTGGGACAGATTTGGAAAAAAATTCTCCCACTGTCCTGAATGAAAATGTATTAAGTGGTACAATATTTCTGTCTATTATTTTTTCACAGCGGTGTATTGCCGGAATAAACCGCAATGACGCTGCTATACGAGCAAAACTCTGGAGAGCTTCGAAAGATTTTCATTTCTGGAGCTCACAGGTTACCCACTACAACATCGAGGCCCTTGATTTAAGCTTTTCCAGTCAGATCTTTACCGTAACGACGCTATCACCAATCACTAATCAACGGAAATGATCTGGAGAGCACAAATCGACATTAAGCTCAGTTAAGCCGAAGTTGTAGTCGAAACCACGATATTTAACTCCCCCCTTTTTCCCAGATCATTTCAGCCGATGAGTGACTACTGATAACCCTGTCGAGTTAAAACAGTGGCTGAGAGAAAGGTTAAGTAAGGGTGTCGATAGTGTAGAGGGTCACACGTGTGCCCCCGGAAAGGGTAACCGCTGGTTCAAAGCTCAACTGAGCTTCCGAGTTTTGCTCGGATCTTCAGCATCGTTGTAGTTGTGTAACATGTATTGAAATATATGGCCAGTATATTAGCAGTCAGATGAAAATAGTGGTGAAATCAAATTTTTTCGTGATTCGTAGAATGTGGAATTCAAGTCCTTCAGAAAGTGTGTTCGCCTAGGTCTGAGAGCGGCGATCCTATGTGATGTGCTGTCATCCGACTTGGTGTCAGTATCATACTCTTTTAGTTCTGATACCAAGTGCTTTTACCGATGATTTCTCGGTGAGACGCCGTTGTGTCTAGCAGTTTCACGACCACCGAATGGTGTCGGTGTTTTGCTTCGCGACTTCGGCGATAAGATCGTGTTGATTCGACTAATCTCGTTGTTGAATCGCTACGATACCCGAGCCAAAAATAGAAATTATCTCATTCACCAGTGAATGTCACAGTTCTGTATGAGATCACCATCGCCTTATAACCATTTTTGCTGAAAGTTGTCTTTGAACACTTCAATTCGATCACTTGCACAGCGATTATTTGAAAGACTGACTATTCGAAAAATCATTTGAAACATTGATACTTGAACGAACGGTATGGCCGTTCGTAACTGGAATGGAGCCAATTCCAAACCGACAACATTTTTAACGCTTTCCTGCTTTTTGCTTGTCTTTTTTTATGTTTTCAGTTTGGCTACTTAACCAATTGACACATGTTTCTCTTGGCAGCTGAGATAGAAATTTTCTTTCTTATTACGCGGCTGTGATTATTGATTTTGAAGAATAGATTCAATGCCCATAAAATGATCATCGGACTTCTTTAAAACCGACTTTCGTTAAACCACGGCAAGAATAATCAATACTCCTCTAGATTATTGAGATAATACGTGGCTGGTATATTTGGCTAACATTTCGGCGTGTTCGTCTTCCTCAGGGACGATGAGCCGAGTCCATGGTCCACAAGTGATCGCCCTCATATTCTGGGCGTTCGTTGTCACGCGGAGGCGAATCCAGTGGAGAGAGCACCGTTCGAGTGACGAACATCACTCAGCGATGCCTTCTCAATACAGAACGGTTGTTGGTCTGTTGTCGCTCAATATGATCTCCTTTTCTGGTGGAAATGCATTATGTAGCGGCCCATACATCATTTGCTGGCACGTAGCGTGGCGGTGTCTTAAAAACCGACTTTCGTTAAACGTTGGTAAGAGTAATCAATATTCTGGAAGAAACACAATTGTCCGTTTTTAAGATATTTCTACCCTACGTGCCAGCAAATGAAGCACGGACAGTAGCATTATGCAATGTGATCATGAAAGCAGGTCATATTAGTCGAAAGTAGAACATGTCTATCCTCTTTAACAGGAAACCTCCAACTGAAGTTCGTAATTGGAGATGCTCCAATCCAGAAAAGATTCTACATAGTGCGACAATGAACACCCACATCGCTAGGAAGACCACCCGTGGCGCAACAACTCAGGCCAACACGGCCCTGAAGAAGATGAAAACGTTGAGATTTTGGTCAAATAGAAATATTTATACCGGCCACGCGTTACTGGTTAACGAATTCTTTCTTGAAAAGTAGAACTGGCTTGAACAATTCGTGGGAGATAATATGTTTTCTCAAGAAATCACTCACCTAACGAATTGAAAACGATCATAGCCCTCGCTATCTGCTTGTTACTAGTTTTTTCTGCCAAAGTTATTCAATTTTAATCTCTTTGCGGATCACGCGAGGGCATCTGGCACGTTGTTAAGGATGTCTTGTAACCGACACGGTCCCTAGTTCCATCCTGCAAGCCTGGGAAACTTTGGGCAATCCGGGCAAGCCGGACCCCCATCGTCTACTCGGATTGTCAAACTGGCACCAGACCTGTTAAAGAGAATAAAATCACTGACGTCATACAGTTAGCAGGCTTCAAAGTACCATTATGTAGGCTAGAGATCCGAGAACCTTTTATTTACTGCCTACCTTTTCTACAACTTATTACTACTTTTCACGGTAGGGTATGATATGAAATACAAGCACTATGATACTGAGATATTTGCAAAACTTGGAGCCCAGGACAGATCCAACAACTAAAACCCTTTCCGGGGAACCACCTGCTGCACACTGCACCATTGAGATACTAGCTTTTCCTTTCTCTTAGCTAGTTTTCAACCTATCGGTGCAATCACCAAACAACCAGTTGTGCTAAGGCCGTAATCGAAATCACAATGTCAACCTTTTATTTGCTGTCAACCATAATTTTTCACGGCAGGATATAAAGTTTACACAACCAAACACAAAGCTTTGCAATTATCTCCGCATCGCTGTGGGTGTATTTCACATTGCACCATGCCTTGAAGAATTGTAGTATGCAACAAATAAAAGCTTAACATTGTGATTCCGACTACACCCCCATCTTAACTTGGTTCAATACCGACATGTGCTCTCCTGGATCAATCCCGTTGACGGGTAATTGCTATTGCCAAAATTAAGTAGAAAACTAGCTGAGAGAAAGGCAGATCAAGGCCTTGCGTGCAACACGCGAGTCACCTGAAAGGGCAATCGTGGTTCAGCCTGACGGAGAATCCAAGTTTTGCAAATATCTCGGCATTGTTTGCTGTTTTTGTCACCTGTGAGTTTAGTAAATCTAAACACAAATCTTTCATTTCCACTTAAGGAAATGCAAATTTTCTCAAGACATTCATATGATACAAATGCATATGCGCTCGCGACAATATCCGTAATGCTTTCTATAAGTTTGAAAAGTTTTGAAATCCTTTAGTACTTGAACAGTTATCGGAAAACTCGCACGCTCGTGAGCTTGTTCAACGCGAACAATACGTTGGGCGTGACGAACTCCAGCCATTAAATGATATTCGCACTTACTCCATTGTAGATTAAAGTGAGGTAGTAATATAAAATATTGTGGCACTTCTTTACGTTCTCGTCCGATGATTTCTATACTTCTTAGTCTAATTACTTTTGCCTTGTTGTTTCTTAACTGTTCCTAGATTGAAGACATTCAATGAGTCAATCAGCCAATTCATCCAAGTCATTCAATTTCACTTTTCGTCCATATTTGTTACTTTCTCTTCCAGTTTTTTTTCATGTGTTTTCAGCACATATGTTCATGCGCCTTCTACGAAAGGTCAGCTGCCCTTTGGTTCTCAGTGGTGCAGAGGTTAACAAGCAAGCACTCGGGTAGGGTAATCGCGAGTTCGAATTGGACTGGGATTCAAGTTTTGCCAATATCACAGCACCATTGTTGTCGTATTATTGAAATAAATCCCTTAATTCTTCTCGGGACATTGACCTCTCGTAGAGCGATAACATATTGAGAAACTCCATAATATTATTATTTTGCCAAGTTAAGAAAATACCGAAA
Organism: Angiostrongylus costaricensis; assembly: GCA_900624975.1. Classification (NCBI taxonomy): domain Eukaryota; kingdom Metazoa; phylum Nematoda; class Chromadorea; order Rhabditida; family Metastrongylidae; genus Angiostrongylus; species Angiostrongylus costaricensis. Next base: position 133,596 of record UYYA01004025.1, on the reverse strand, counting down.
GGAATGAAATGTTCGTCACGGTTTAGAATGCTGGTCGTTTTACTTGTTTCGAAAACTATTTATGTTAACAACAATGTAATCACTTCTTTTACCACCTATTCTTTCTTCGTAGGTAGGTATGATGTGAAATATAGCCACAATGATGCTGAGATATATATTTCTAATCATACTCAGAGGGCGCGTGTGGCGTAGTGGTTGGAGGCGCCACTGCGACACACACGTGGAATCGATCTCCGCGCTCATGGCCCACCAAGCCCTCCATCGCTCCAGAGTCGGAGTCAGCAAATGGCTTCTGATTTGTTTAGGAGGATAGTAACACGGGCTCGATACATCGGTAGGCCATCGTGGGTCATTGTAAAGGCTAGATACGCATTCAGTCACCTCCAACGACACTTAATGAAGTCGAATGCATGGCGCATCCCTCAGGGATTGTTCAACGCCGAGCTTAATCTTTTATCCTTTTATTATACCCAGCCATGAAAAGGGAGCGGGCATTAAATAAAAAGTGATTACTTTGTGATTTATACTTCAGCTTCAGCTTAACTGTTTTCAATGCCGATTTGTGCTCTCTAGATCAATCCCGTTGACAAGTGATTGCTGTTAGAACCTATGAAACATAGCTGAGAGAAAGTAACGAAGGACCCACATTTTGTGGTGGTGAAAGCGTTTGCCTGCTTGAAAAGGATAACAGCGTGTTCAATCCCACCACAGACACCTACCGTCAGGAGTTTTACAAATATTTCAGCGTTACTGTGGTTATGTTTCTACTAACGGAAAAGTCAAAAAAAAACCTCTCGACGTTGATCAATTCCTGAGGGATGCACCACGCATTCGACTTCATTAAGTAGCGTTGGAGGTGACTGAATGCATATCTGGCCTTTACAATGACTTGCGGTGGCCTACCGTTGTATCGGGCCAGTGCTGCTATCCTCCCAAATAAGTCTGGTGCCAGTTTGCCAACCCCGGAGGGATGGAAGGCTTGGTGAGCCATGGGCGCAGGGATCGATTCCACATGTGTGTTGCAGTGGTGCCTCCAGCCACAACGCCACACGCACCGCTTTATACTAAAGTAAGTGAGAAAATTCATTCTGTGTACATCTCCGGTGAGTCAATCTGTTGCATTTGGAATTCAAAAGTGCACTTCGATCAATGCATCGAACAACACATTTTTTGATTATTAAGCAAACACGAGGTTGAAAAAATGCATCGGACACTTGTAGTGCAGTGGCTAGAAGTGCAATGCGGCTCACATGATCTTTGGTTGTATTCAGCGCTGCTGAAAAGACATCTTTCCGTTTCTGTGGAGTTGAGCAATTGGTACCAGACATGTCTCGGAGTATAGAAACACTGTTTTAATAAATCCCCAAGCGATGGAAGCTTTAACACTGCCCAAATATGGATTCCATCTATTCCACTAAGATACGAATATACTCGAACTTTTCCATTCATTAGAGTATAGATATACATGGCTTTCCTGCCCCTAGCCATTCAGACATATTTGGTAAATAATAAAGGATAATGGATAAAGCTCTCGGTGTTGATGACTCCCAGAGGGATGCGCCATGCATTCGACTTCATTAAGTATCGTTGGAGGTGATTGACTGCATATCCGGCCTTTACAATGACTCGCAGTGACCTGCCGATATATCGAGCAAGTACTGCTATCCTCCCAGACAAGTATGGTACCACTTTGTCGACTCTGGAGCGATGGAAGGCTTAATTGGCCATGGGCGCGGGAACCGATTTCGCGTGTGTGTTGCAGAGCGCCTCCGACCACTACGCCACAAGCGTCGAAACGTATGATGAAATAAAACTCTTTATCAACCTCGTGCAGCTTCAGCAGTTTAAACACAAAGTGATATCCATCGATCTTCCTCGTTTCCACAACATTCGCTCTTCTGCGTGCTATTCAGATGTTTATTGTCTCTGTATTTCCTATACAGGTCAGCGGAATAATGAGCAATTTCAGCTTATGTGATCTTTGGTGCGATTCGGCCAGAGTGCTGAATCCTAGCAGCTGTGCCGTATTCCTCTCATAAAACATCAAGAGGTTCAGCTAAAAACATTCATCTTCGATTTTTATTCTGGTCGAAGTACATGCTCAGCAGTTCTTTTTTCTACTCTTGTATGCTATTCTTTTCCTGCGATCTCATGAACTCTAACAATTACGCAATTAATTTCGTAGAATGCTATTGACTGATAGTGATCATTGAGGGAACATAGGTTTGCAGACAGAAAAGAAGAAAAAACCAGAGCAAGGGCAATCTCAATGTTTCTGAACCTTATCAAGTCATCAATTCTTAACTTCAAAGATATTAATTTTTTCCTTTTTCTCACGAGCATCTCTTTTGAACGGAGTAGGACTATGTGTGCAGAACTCTGGGAACATTTTGATGCTCTTCTGGGAAGACGTCTAATGCCGAGTGAAAAGTACATGGTTTGAATACACTCTCTCTTTTTTTCGACTTGTACATGTCATGAAAGGTAAATGTTCTCTGCAACATTTAAGAGAAATTAAAGAAAAAACTCTGCAAAGGTTGCAATTTGAGGTTGTTTCGAGGTTGTCACTTTTCAAACTTTTCCCTTAAACAGTAACCTTACTAGTGTGGGGTGTTTATCCGGTAATACGATGGATTCCCCAGCTTCCGTCACGAACTAATAATCGTAGAAAAATGACAATAAGAAATCAGTCTTCGATTCCTTCTGTTCTTGTAGTGGGTAAAACTCTAACGAAACAACAAAACATTGATAATCTTGTATTCATGGTTATTATTGTTATTATTGCTGTTATTATTATTATTACTTTGATGGTCACCACGTTTACAACGCTAAACCCACATTCGATTCGTTTTTCTCTAAGTCATCGCCCACTAAGGTCGTCGAACATTTGGCGTGTTGTTTCGGCTGCTAGTTGAGGATTTCGTCTTCCTCATTAGTGTCGTAGAATGTTGGCCGAGCCTATTCTCCTTATGAGGTTGGAGATAGCCCAGCTAAGGCTTTACAACGTCGACTGGGAGATCGTCGTGAGGGGTCGAACCAGTGCTTTGTTTCCTGATGGGCTGCATCACTAACCACCCTGCTATTCCTTTGATTTTATACTAAAAGTACGATTTTATGTCGACGTAACATGAAGATGAGCGTTGCCGAATTGATTTAGATTTGATATCTTGACGGATAGTTATCACAAAGCCCGTCAGATTGTGTTTTCAGTGTAATTGAAACACTTTGTTGACCTTTAAACTTTGCTGGTAGGCGATTAGTTATCATAGCGCCGTCAGACTTTGTGTTTTGAGTGTAATTACAACCATCATTAACCTTTGAACTTGATCGATAGGCGTTTTGTTGGCTTTGGAATGTCTATCAGAACCATGATATTCCTGGAGAAATCATCTATTAATCTTAAATTTTACACTAGTTCAGAGGTCATAAAGACCAGTAATTTTTCTTAGACACTATGTGCAGGCTAAAATTGTGGTTAGAGGAGGAAAAACAAACTCCTCTTCCTCAACTAGAATACTCTTTATCATAAAATTCTATGAAAATTCCACAAACGACACCTATTTCAGCGACGTTGTTGGAAAAATGAAAAAAGTGCTAAACATCACTGACGGCTAAAAGCTGTATACGGCGTAATTGTTCACTGAAAATAGTAGAAATCTGAGGACAAAGCACTGTTGATGTAAAAAATACCCTTATGTTTTGATCACTTGTTCTCTTTTTGAAATACACTACTGGATTTGGTTAAAGAGATAAAGCCAACTTGTGGTTTTGATCTCATTAAGCGTTCCGTTCTCAGACAACATAAGTCGCTATATTCAGTTAGATACTCTCATCGGAAAGCGAACGGTCGATGTTACCCCATCATTCTTGAGCAGTCTGTTCGGGAGATGGCGATCTTTGCAGAGGTCTTTCTCCATCTCCTAAACCTTCGATAGTAATTTCGTCGTCAGATTTTCCAGTTGGAATTGAGAATTTTCAATTGGTTACTGCTGTCGAGAAGGTGATTATGCTGCTACTAATGCCATGTTTCGACGGCGCGCTGGCGGTGGCGGTGGCCGTGGCGGCGGTAGCTGGCGCTGGCTGCAGTTTGTGAGCCCGATGTGCCCGTGGACGTCTTTTGTTCTCGTCGGTAGAGATGAGACGTGAGGCTTAGGGTGATGAAAACAAAACAGTCGAGAAGGAGGACAACCCTCTTGAACAACTGTTCCGTCCAGCATCAGAGCCGGCTCATCGTCTTCAGATCATCTTATCGACTAATCTCATTATGTAACACATTTGACATTTTCAATCTCATATATTTATAATAAAATATCAACTTGGTCGATTAGCACTTCTTCCTACTGAAATTTCAACTTAGCTGCAATAGACGTGGCACATTTGGATTCTTACCTTTAGGTTCAAAGAATTTTCTTATCAGGCCGATAAATTTTTAGTCTTCTAGGACATTCTCTTAATGAACCACTATTGCCTTTTTCTCTAATGGGTTTCAGTCATCGATTTGCCTTTTTTAATCAGTAGTTTCTTTTTTCCATCGGCTGAATATTATTATCACGGATCTTTTCCCTGACTACAAATTATTTTTAACCATGAGCACGCTTAAAGCAAAAGCTGTGAACATAACTTCAGTGATGCTGAGATATTTGCAAAACTCAGGACCGCAGGTGTTTGCGGTGGGGAACGAACGCGCTATTGTCCTTTCCGGAGAGTAACGCGTTCACCACCACACCATCCAGGTCCTTCGTTTCGCCTGTCTCATAAAAAAGGTTAAGACTGTCAACATATTTAGAAGCGTTTTCCTAGAATATTGATTGAATTCGTTTTATATTTTTAGCGAAGTTTTGTTCTCGGGTTGAGCCGAGCGGCCAAATCGGTCTTCGAAATAGCCGGTGTGTAAGCGACTAAACGTGACTAGAAGGCTAATTGGTCGTTTCTTTTTTGTTGATATGACAAACGTTTCTGACTCGACTTAGTCCTCACTGTTTCCATTACTAAATTCGTGGAAGTGGTTCAGTAATCCTAAAAAATCCTCTTCTTCTAAGCTCTTCTTCCTCTTCTAAGTTATGACTCCATTTTTATTTTCTTCCGCCTCTCTTCATTACACTGTTGTGTAAAGCTAAAGCGTTGTTTTCTTAAACTCTGCGATCAAGATTTTCAGGGCTTTCATATATTGTTTCTTCTATGACTGATGTTCTTTTTATTCTTGTTTTTATTACCACCATTTCTATTGTTTCTTTTTTTTAATCTACAGAAATTGTTCATGTGAAAGCGTCTTAAGTCGACCGGTTAATCACAGTTAGTTGCATTGCATATTCCTAGGTCGATTCAGAATTAAAGTTAACCAACTTGCAATCATGTTCTTCATCAGTGAATCCAGTTGATGGACACCTCGCCTTTACAAGACCGAGTCCTCATGCGGACAGTTTTTGTTCTATATGAACTGATTCATCCTAAAATTCTACAGTGTGCTCTCAAAGGCTTGCATTATGGAATTTTGACTTCAATCTGAGGTCACCTTTAAGAATCCAGTCTCTACTCGAAACAGAATAGAAATCTAGGCCGTTCGTTCATCATGCTGAACATTACATGCTTCAACCACTAAAAGTGAAGGTCCTCATAAGGGAAAACAATAATGCTCAATGCGCCTTGCATCCCTCAAAATGAAACTCAAACATTTTTGCTGGCTCGTGCACTGAGGCTCTTTGTCGAGTAACTCAACGGCTGTGTGGATTACGGATGATAAGTTATTATCATTGTTGTTTTCGTCACTATTATTGTTATTGTTAATGTGATTAACGATATCGATATTAGTCTTACCATTATTGTTGTTTTCCTGCCTAATCACGACTACAATAATGCATGATCTTTTGCTACTAATGTTTAGATTTGGAAGGAAGTAGTTAGATTAAAGGGTAAGGATAAAGCTTTCGGCGTTGGTCAATCTCTGAGGGATGCGCTCTGCATTCGACTTCATTAAGCATCGGTGGAGATGACTGAATGCATACTTGGCCTTTACAAATGATTCGCGGTGGCCTACCGATGTATCGACACAGTGTTACTCTCCTCCCAGATAAGTCTGGTACCAATTTGCCGACCCCGCAAGGATGGAAGGCTTGGTGGGCCACAAGCGCGGGGATCGATCCCATGCGTGTGTCGCAGGGTGCCTCCGACCACTGCGCCACACGCGCAAGTAGTTGCAACTACTGAAATTCATTTATTACCTAATTTTGTCTTCCTTTGTTGAAATTTCTCCCATTCGGAAAATGTTTTCTATGCAGTAATTTGATTACTTCTTAGCAATATTTTTCAGAAATAGGCAATCGTTGTTGGTTAAGAAAAACTTTTCAATGAGACTTTTCGATAACACAGCAAGAAGCTTCCTGTTTTAGCCAAACAAAGTTTAAACAATTCGGACCTTCAAAGCCGTATTTTTTCAAAATTTTTTGTTTGTTATTAAAACTGTTTGCTTTCGTTGCTCATTTTATCCGTTCTTTCTCCATGGTGCTTGCACCGCTAGTGTAAAGAGCAACTTGTTGTCTTTAAAGAAAGCTCCTATAATTCGTAGCTTGCTACGTATGACATTTTTCCACGTCTCTAGATCGTCGGAAGTTTGTAATCGCTAAATATATATAGATTTTTTCAAATACACAAAGAAAACTTTTTTTAGTTGGGATCAGTTTTTTTGTTGACTTGGATGGTGATCGTTCCACCTCTGTCATTAATGGATCGCTGGTGAGGGTGGCGGTGGTGGCTGTGATAGCCGAAGCAGAACAGCTGTGCCGACTGAGGTTCAGATGAGGACTCAGTTGGTCAGAACCTAATCGCATTCATTATTAAGTCTCTTGTTCATCTATTGTAGGTTTTTGAAGCAAATTAGGGAAAAATACTGATGAAGACCATCCACTTATAAGGGTTGACATTGAGCAAAATATGAAATAATTCTTACGAAATCATGTGGTACTGGTATTGATACATAATATACTACGTTCAACTTTTGACGCCAAAAAACTCTTTTCTACACTAGAAAGTGGATGGCCATTTAATTCTTAAGTGCTTATAATCACGGATGTCGATTTGTCGATTTCGGCATCATTCTGAATTTCTTTATTTGTTGGGATCTCACTGTCGAACACCATGGTGAGATCAGATCTGTGAGTTTAGAAACAGCCGGAGACAAATGTCCTCGAAAGGCGTGTGTGGGTTTTTCCTAGATGAATAGGCTTGACTTTTTCTTGATGGAAATTTTCTCGATAAAACCTTGTCCTTGGAATAATTCAATGTAACTGCCACGACCGACTTTCTATTAACCTCGGCATTGATCAAGTAATTTTTTTCGTATTTTTGTTGAGCAAACGCGAGGTGTTATTATTCTTTGTTCACGATTAAGCTGACGTTTCGGCGGATTTCGCCTTCCTCAGAGCCGCTTCCTATGAGGTTCCCACTAAGTATGTCACGTTTCTTCCAGGGTCAGCTTAATCGTGAACAAAGAATAATAACACCTCGCGTTTGCTCAACAAAAATACGAAGATAATTCAATGTGTTCCACTAGGTTCCTGGAAGAAACGCTTTAACCTGTTTAAAATTTAGCGAATACTTTTGTTTGAATACCTCTCACTAAGAAACAGGTTTCTTTGGATTCAATACAGCTGTTTCGTTTTATTTTCCTTACTAGCAAGATCATTTTGGAGTGTGAATAGGTCGACTTCCTGAAGCAGCCCAACGGATAAATTGCATTGCTGTGGTCGGTGTCGTTGCTGTAGATTTTTCGGGGTCTCCAGCAAATTTGCGTCGTCCTGAAATGAATGGCCACAATGTCTGGTTGGTATCACCGTTTGTCTGTTTATGGGATCCAAACGGCGATGATTCATGAAGTGGTTTAAGTTGGCGATGCAGTGTGTTCAAAGTTGTTTTTTCATTCGTATATATCCCGTGTTCATATATAATGGAGATGCCAGCACTTTTTTCATTCCTTCTCGTTGTCTTGTATTTGTTGTCATCCGTGAAGGTCTTCGGTTAACAGGTGTTGGTTCGTTTGCCACTCGAAGACTTTCTCTTCTTGGTGAATGTCGTTGAGCATTGGCAGATTTAATTCTGCCTTTAATCCCGAGACATCCCTTTTACAGCTTTTCAAGTGTTTGTCCCGGGGTATTCTCTGGAATTTGTAGACCGCAAGAATCTTTTTTCAGATAAGATTGGTATTAATATCCCACACTGGGAGTTTGATTGGCATGTTGCGAGGTTGAACCGACGAGCATACATTTCATGGCACCTCCATCCACTTCCTATCTCTCGCCCTAATCTGTGTCATTGAAGTAAAAAGTATTTGATTATATGAATTTTTTCTCCGATAAGCTTACACAAGAGGTTGACAAATAACCTTTATTTCCGGCTAACTTCTCGTCTTCGTCTTCAGCAGAGTCGATGATCCGAGTTGATCGTGTGATTTATCCAGCTTGAAATTGAAATTTGGCAATTAATTATTAATTAGGTAACACTTCTATAACTTTCGCCTAAATGCACCTGTTTACCTAAACACATTTACTACCTAATTTTTAACTTAGCCCTTATCCATCCAGAGTTCTATTCAGTTCAGCGCTTGTCGTACGCTTTTTGGACTACAGTAGTTGTTTTTCCAAGAAGGTTAATCTACTTGATTACTCTTTTACTCGCCAACTTTTTACCTATATCTGGTTGATTTTTATGAAATAACCATATTCTACGTGAATATATTGATAGATATTGATAGCTTTGTGGTCTATAAGAACTTTTCATGCATTGTATATTTAACGACAGCTCTGAAATTCCCACGTACCTCCCTCCAGTGCCAACTCCAAATCGTTCAATTTCAACGAATCACTTCCTTGACAGAGTTTCTGAAATCGCTATAATGCCAAGGTTTCTTCCCTTGCCTTTGCTTTCCTTAATTATTTTTAAATTTTTCAGTGAAAAAAGCTTTATAGGAAAAACCACATTATGTACATTGATAGAAACAAGCTCTGAACAGAATAAAGGCATTGAAAAGGGTACATTATTTACTTCGGTGCTTGAATGGCCCGTCCTCACTGGTTGTGTGGTACCTAGCATAATCTCCATTTTTTCGGAGATTTGCTGGTTAAACCATTGTAGTTCCCTGGAATTCCGAGGTCAGTCTGGCCAAAGTCTGCCCGTCTTCACCACCACAGGCTGTTGCAGTCCTTGTGGATCAAAAAATTTGCCACCGTGCGACTAGTTTGGTATCAAGACGGTGGTGGACCTTGATATTGATTTACTCTTAGCTAGACTTCCTGATGGAAACGCCAGATTCCTTCTCAGCTTGAGAGACCTTGGCGGAGGATGAATCCTCCCGTTGTACATCGCAGTCCGACACCCAGGATCACCTCCTAACCACGATGAGGCGGTAAACCGTTAGGAGGAAGCCCTCCATTAAGACTGTTAATGACTAATGAAGAATAGGAGTGAAGTAGTTTAATGAAGCCATCAAAACCATTTATTCAAACTTTAAGTGAACGACCGTAAAATGCTAAGGAATCGAAAAATGATAGAAACTAATTCACTTTTAAAGTCGTGCCATGGATTGAGCATTAGTTATAATTGGTTTTTCCGGACTTCTCCGCAAAAAAAATGTTCGCATTCTTTAACTTGACCTTGACCTAGACCGCTGAGGAATATTTTATTTCTAACTCTCTTCTAAGTCCCTTGGTGAGCACTCAGAGGAATACTTATTTTCTCGTCTCCAGTGGTTATAATAGACTCATTTAAAATTTATGGTGCTAAACTTCTTTTTTTCCTTTACCTTTGTTCTTTTCGTAACTCTTCGAAATCCCACTTCTAATGTGACTGCCGTAGTTGTACTGTCGTCATCATTTCGTTTTGATCAGATTTCGAATTTTGCGCCTGACCGTCCATCGTTGTAGCGTTAGCCTTTTAGTCCAATAGATACCGTATATTCCACTTTCTTTAAAAGAGAGATAGAATTCAAAACGATTAATAATCGCTCGATATTCGTTTGCAGACCAGTCTGTTCATAAATGAGGGGATTTTTTTGATTGTTGAAATGAAATGTTGTATTTTAACCGGTCTGTAGATTTCTTTTTTAGTTGAATGATGTCTGGGTTCCTCAATAGAGAGTTGACATTTACTGTTGATGACGGTAATATGGCGATAATTTACGGTTGCGGTAGTTGTCTTTCTGTAATGATCGCTCCGCCCCTTCAAGTATTATCTAGTCACACTCCACTAATTCTGGCTCCAAGTAAATTACTGTTCATGTAATTTCAAGTTGATTGTCACTTTAGTGACCAATATTTTGTTCAGAGATGATCAATATCTTGTTCTTGTTGGTAAGCACATTTGGGATTAGTACTGATTTCGTTCTAATCCTTTATATATTGGCAATCTTATTTACTATCGATGTTAGAAGCCGTTAGCCGCAATAATACTTTGTTACAATATCAAGTGGGCTTGACGATAAAGCATGGTGGATGTTCGTACCGACAAGCACTGAACTAAATTTATCCGCGTGTGAAAGTGGTTCACCTTTCGAGCTCTAACAAGCCTTTTTAAGCACACAACAACCATCATTTCTTGAGATGCCAACCACTAGAAATTCACAAGTGATTACCATTCGGAGAAAAATGAAATTGCGGTCTTTTAGGACTCACGAAACTTGCTTTTTTTCTCTATTTTTTCCGTTGAGACTCGTACTTCGAACAGAGAAAAGACTGAACTGTCAGCATTTCGTACAACTGCATATAATGATATTCTCCAATAAATCGGTAATGTCAAGAACTTCTAAATCTGAGTTATAAAAAAATTTAAAATCGGAAACCATGCTTGGAACAGCAGTTGGAGGCATTTTCTATGAAGCTCTAGGGTCATCAGATTTTCAATTACTCTTATTGTCAAAAATTGTCCTTAGGCGCAAAGAATAAATCTTTGAAACGAATGTGTAAGGTCATTATTAGTGGCGAGAACTGAAAATCTAATTAACGGAAAATCACATGGTACCTATGATGGTTTATATAGATATTGATCGTTTTCTGAATGTATTCCAGACCAAGGCAATTCCAGAGGAACTGAGGCTGTTTTCTTTCTTCTGCCTAATATATATAAAATTTAGAATAAACATATAATGTAGTATATAAAATATGAAATAAAAAGTATAAAAAATAAAATAAAAACAAACTAAAGCTTATTGAAATTGAATTCATTCCTATGTTTTCTAATTTTTCCGCTACTCCTCGCTGATAAAGAACACATATTCCACCTTCTATAAAAGAGCATGAGAAAGCCATTAACGATGTCACAATAACTAGGGGTTTAACTAGGAGTCATAAACAAGTTTGATAGAGAGCACACTAAAGTTTTATCCTTTATTTACGGCGTATTTCTTTTTGTTCCGTGACATGGTGTAATGTGAAACATAACCACGAGGAAGTCCACCTGAGGCTTCGAGTGTTGCTCAAATTTCAGCATTCTTGTGGTTTTGTCTCACTAAAGCGTTTTTCCTCTAGCCTCCTTTTTATAGACTGACGGTTTAGTTAAGGAATTTCCATGTATGCCTAATGGCTTCCTGATAGTTGTTTCGTGTACGAAATCGATTTTTTGCTACGGAATTCACTGAATATGTTAAATTCTTCCTCATTCCACTGAAATTTCTCTGTTTATTATTTTTATCGAATTAGCTCTACACTTTGGAGCAGTGGGATAAAGCGCCATTCCCTTTTTTGTCTTGTTTGATTTCCATCTCTTGACACAAGGGATTGTCATACGCTTCCAAAGTCAGCAGATCCCAAGCTGATCTTTTTTTTACAGCAATTTGAAGTCTTCTCTGAGCATTCGATTTGTTGTTTAGAAAAATAAATTATTCACGTTTATGCATAACAACAAGATAGCTTATCTAGGTCAATGATTAAGGATACTAGGCAATGCCTACAGGAAAAATTGACGACGATCTGACGGCACTGGCCAGCTAAGTATTTGACTCCTCTGGCTTTGGCAAATGGGAAGCATACTTTTCTCAAAGGACGAAGAACACTGCCTCGATTTATCCGTATCCCTCACAAAAGCCAAATATGCCCTCAGTCACCTCAGCGATATTTAATGGAGTCGAATACGTGCCAAATCTCAAAGGAGTTGATTAAAACGCCGAACAATTTATCTCTGTCCCAAGAAGGGTTGTTATTTATACGTCTTTATTTTCTATGAATTCCAGTTTTCTCCCATGTATCTCACTGAGCTGCATTCATTCCTTTCCATTCCTTTCTACAAATTAGATGGCACACGCACAGACACAGATATACACACATGCACACGTAGACACATGCATATATATGTATACGTATATGTATACGCATATGTATATATATATATATATATATATATATACGCGCACGCATTAATATTAGGGTGTTCAGAAAGAAATGAGCGTTTTGCAACATTTATTGTTCAGATGTATTTTTTGCCAAAAAGCACTTCTTGTGTCTTGCAATATTAAATATTATTAGAAAGCTGATTTTATGCACTTTCCAATCGTGTTTTTATATTTTGTCAAAAGTTAATTTTTTAACCAATTTTGAGCCTTGCAGTTTCAGATGTCAAAAAGGAATTTTCGTCAAACTTTCTTTTATGGGTTCAAACAAACTCGGTCGTGGTGCAGTAGAGTCGGTCCGAAACATTAATGAAGTTTGGGGTGAGGCGAGTGTTGGTGAATTAACAGTGCGAACGTGGTTTCGGAAATTCTGATCTGGTGATTTTAACCTCGAAGATAAGGAAGGCAGCGGACGTTCCAGTGAACTTGATGACGACGAAATAAAGGCAGCAGTGGTAGCAAACACGCGAACAACTGTTCGAGAGCTTGCTGAACAGCTTGGACTAAGCACTGGAATAATTTCCACACATAAATTGCATAAAAAGGGAAAGAAGACTCGACAAATGGGTCCCTCACGAATTAAACAACAGTCAAAAAAATCGTCGTTTTGAAGTGCTGTCTGCTCTTATTCTGGGCAACAAAAACGACCCATTTCTCGGTCAAATTGTGACGTGTGACGGGAATTGGATTCTATACGACAGCCGAAGACGTTAAGCTTAATGGTCGGATTGCGACCAGACTCTACAGCACTTCCCGAAGCCGAAATTGCACCAAAAAGGTTATGGTGGCTGTTTTTGAATACAGGCGAAGCGATTACGCCAGTGAAGTATTGCCAACATATCGACGAAATGCACCCTAAACTCCAACAATGACGACCATCATTAGTCAGCAGAAAAGGATCAATCCTTCTCCACGACAATGTCCTGCCTCACGTTGCGGAACCACCGCTGCGAAAGTTGAACGAATTGGATTATGAAACGTTGCCTCATTCGCAGTATTCACCAGACCTCTCGCCAACCGACTGTCACTTTTTCAAGCACGCTGGCAACTTCTTGTACGAGTAATGCTTCACAAACGGTGGTAACACAAAAAGTGCGTTCAACAAATTCATCGCTTTCAGAACTCTAAAGTTTTATGCAACTGAAATAAGCAAACTTGTTTGTTTGTTTGCAGTTAAGTTATGACATTTTAAAAACTAAGTTTAAAGCGCTCATTTATTTCTAAATGACCTACACACTCGCCGTCACATCACACACACCACCGTTCTCTCCAAATTGCCTAAGCTCACGATAACGTTTGCCATGGATGATTATGCTAATCAGAGACGTTTTTCTCCATCGTCATACAATCTATTCTGACAGTATCGTAGCTACAATGTTTCTTTGCTGCTGTTCCTTTTTGCAATACCAATACCATACTGTTTTCTACGAAATTTCTTGCGTTGAGCCGTATAATTAGGAAGTCCTGCTGCGCCTAGTAGGAAGTAAATCTCCACAGCACATCTGTTTGTCTATTGAACTACATAACCTCATGATTTCTTAAATTAAGAAAAAGATAAACCTCTCGGCGTTCGCTGAGGGATGCGCCATGCATTCGACTTCATTAAGTATCGTTGGAGGTAATTGAATTCATATCTGGCCCTTACAATGAGTCGCGGTGGCTTACCGATGTATCGATTCAGTGCCGCTATCCTCCCAGACAAGTCCGGTACCAATTTGCCTACCCCGGAGTAATGGAAGACTTGATGGGCCGTGGGCGCGGAATTCGATTCCACGTGTGTGTCTCAGTGGCGCTTCCAACCACTGCTCCACACGCGCCGTTTTCTCAAATTAGATGGGTTAAAGTGATTCTACGGTTTTCGTTGCTAACGCTCACCACAGGTTCTGATTTCATCATAGATATCTTGTGCCAATAGTGGTATATGGCCTTGGCTGAGAACACGAGTTTGAGCATGAGGGACTCTAGTTAATCGGAACAATAGCAGTTTCAAATCACATCTCACTAATCAACAGCACTTTCTTGAATACTTGGATACTTGGATGGCCCATCATCACTGGTTATGCGGGTTCCAGTATAATCTCCATTTTTTCTCCAATCAAGAATTTCACTGGTTTAGCGCTCTATGGATCCCTGGAGTTCCCAGGATGGCCAGGTCAATGTCTGCCCCAGGTGGTCACCACCACAGGCAGCTTCCATCCTTGTGAATCATAGAGAGTTTTGTCACTATGTGACTAGTTTGGTACCACGACGGTGACGGATCATGATATTGGTTTACTCTTAGCTGGGTGTCCCTAATGGAAACGCCGGACTACTTCTCAGCTTGGGAGACTCTGCAAGGTGGATGAATTCCCCGCTGTACCTCACAACCCGGTACGCAGAAACACCTTCCAGCCACGATGAGGCGGTAAACGTTTGGGAGAAATCAAGAGCACTACTGTTTCAAATAAGAGAAAGCTTTACCTAAGCACTTTGTTCTTATCACTTATAGAAACAGTTATTTTAGTAAGACAATAGTTGTAAAATCTATAGCTTAGAACACTAGTTAGCCACCACTTCGGTCTTACAGCCGTAAAGTCCTATGAAATTATGTATTGTCGATACAGTTAATGTTTGTCGATCTTCTGTCGACTCAATTGACTTGCAATTTTTATATTTTGCGCCTTACCAAATCTCTTTATTATGGGTATATTAAAATCCTTTCTCTAATTGGTTTTTGATCGAGTGTTGTTCTGTTGTTGCTTTCATGAGATGCCATTTTAGACACCTTGTTGTATCAATCTAACGACCGAACGAATTTATGCCTCATATATTTTCCATAGTCTAATTTAACTGAGTATGTAGCTCTTTCTTTCGAACATTGAAAAAACATTATCTGAAATGCTTTACCTGTTTAGTTTGGTTTTCAAGCATGTGTGCGACGACGTAACCCTCATAGGAGACGTGTAACACGAAGGCAGTCGTCCTCAGTTTTAAATCAGCAAATCTTAAGTCATTTTGGTTTTTTTTCGATTGCAGTGAAAACCATCACTATACAAAATTTTAGGCCCGAAGGATAAAATTTCTCTTATTTTACCAAGATGAATTTCTGATTTTCTTCTGCGCATGGCAGACATATATTTCTTCCACTTTTTTCTTTCAAGGCTTATATTTCGAAACGAAAGCAAGTGAACAAACGGGATTTCGTCTAGCAGAATGCAATAGTGTATTGCCACATATCGTTAATGTCTTGCGGCTGTCAATCTTGCGTTGGAAATCTTAAAACTTGTAAAGTTCATTTCCAATTTTTCGAAGATTCTGCTCTTAGACATAATTGGCTTTAAGAGCACGCTGTGTAGAGAGAATATATGTGGATCTCTGTGGTAAAGCAAATTCTTTTCTATGGATCTGTAAGGTTCTGAATTCTCGAGGAAATCTATTGAAAAACTCTCCTCCTTTTCCAAAAAGCTTTCGTCGCGAAAGTATTAGCGTGCTTGGCACTTTTTTTCTTCCTCTGTGTTTAGCTCACTCAAAAAAAAACGTGGCAGTGTAGAAATTTTTGCGAGATCAAACGACCCTTTCATTAAATGTTGGATATTTGAGGGTTTTTTTTATGGATAATACATTCACCAATGTATTACGTGTATTGGATCTTCAGATTGCCGTTGTCTTCGTCTCACCTCTGTTTGACCCACCTGTTTTTGCTTCCTTCTCTACTCCTTAATTTGATTAATTTCCAAGATAGTTTAATAATAATAAATAAGTTGGTTTGGAAGTTGTTAATAGTGGTAAAATTTTACTATCACTACTAATAATAATGGCGATATATATTGTTTTTGTTCCCACTTATCACTGGGAGTTCACCAGTATTCCTTTCAATCATTGGTGTTGCTCGCTAAGATTATTCAGTTGGATCCATCAAAGAACGCAAAGGACACTTCATTTTCCAAATTGGGCTGTTGTGTCTAATATTTTGACAAGAAGTAGCTGCCGGCAGTTATCAGGTCTGATTCCGCCGAAATTCCCTCAGAGATGATGGATCACGCATCCGACTCGATAAATAAGCACACAGGTGGTGATTAGCCTACGCAGTGATATACGGTGGCTTGTCGTTGAGTCAAGTCAGTGTTTTTGTGCTGTGAAACAAGTCCAACACCAGTTCTCCGACTCGTGATATATAAAAACACGATGTGCTCTGGGTGCAGGTTCCAACCAAGAGCTCCGATTGTAGGGGATGTCACTTGTAACTACCGCCTTAGGAGGACCTACGAGTGGTAACATTGAGCTACTTCCCATGCTGTGACATCCTTCTTGAGTCTGGAACGGAGAGTTCACAAACCTTACAAAACACTTTTAGACTACTTTATTCATTAGTTAGCTTACACGAGGTTGTTACGGCAACTCTTTATTCGGCTAACGTTTTGACGTCTTCATCTTCTTTAGAGCTGCAATGAGCCGAACTGATGCTTCACAGTCGTTCATCTTCGCTTGTGTCTCCGTATTCGTGTAGAGTTGAATCTTCTTCAGTATAGCACCGTGCAAATGAGCTACAAAGGCAAAACATTTTGTTGCTTTCTTTGACTTATAAGGGTAAATAAGCTGTAAAGAGTATAAAAATGGTCAGTATTTTTCTTCTCTTCTCCGAATTTGTTGTAATAAGGTTAAAGAGTAGTAAATCTAACGACAAAAGTACATACTGACTCATTTATCAACATTTAGCATGTGGGTGTACTTTTACGACAAGGTACAACATCTTTTCTCCCTTCTTTCTACGCTCGCAATATATTTACACTCGCAAAACATTCTGACACTCACACACTCACACGCCAATGAGGACGGCGTGCATAATGATCGTAGTGATTGATATATTTCATGAGATGCCACATAGAAAAAGTGCATATTGATTTACGCCGATCCTCATAGAATCTGGTAGGGTGGAGGTGATAGTGGCAGGATGAGAAACGTCGCCTTTCATAGGGTGTCTGCCGAAGTTTGTATAGAGCCATTAGTAGAAGAACGTCTGGGATTAGGTAAAGGGATGGGAATGGGAGCTAAATGGTGCACTCTGGACATCATGCAAAACATTTAATAGCCTCTACGGCAATGCTCCTCAGGGATACATAGGCGCCTGTCGAAGTGGAACACTTGTCAAACAAAGTACCGACTTTCTCGAATTCTAATGAACGATTCTATAAACTTGAAACAACGAAAAACAAAGTACAGCAGCAAAAGCACAGCGATTTGAATTCCGGCAACAGATAGCAGAAATGAAAGCATTAACCGAAACGGACTCAGAAATTTTTTGAAATGAACTCAATATACTGAAGGAAGGCGAATAAGCCAACGAAATGTCAGCCAGAAATTGGTGCAGCCATAGAAGATAGAGCGAAAGAAGTGAAGATAAAAGTGGAAAATAAACGCAGAAAAACCATGAATTGAACTAAAGAGTAGGAAAGTGCAAAAACTTGAGAAACGAGTCTTAAAAAACCCGGAAGGAAGGAAAACTTGAGTATAAATATTCCTTCAGAAATTGGTTTTAGTAAGAGTCATTTTTAAAGATGCGTTTGGAGGCAAAGACGAGTGGAGAAAAGGCTGGAAAAGTAGGGTCATAGGAAGGAACGGATGAGGAGCTGAAGCTTATACAGAGGAAGAGTTGGTCATCTCTTCCTCTTTAAGTTTGCTTTCGTTCTTCAGAACCTCTCTGTGTTATCGCTTTTCTCTCGCCTTCTGTGTTTCATTTTATCTCCGTTCCTTTCATCCTCTCTCTTCTGTTCAGTCATCATTTTACATCATTCATCATCACAAACGAACTCATCACAACTATCACTTGGCATTGACCCTGTTCTAATCAGCCGTTCTAAACTTCCTCATTGGTAATCACGAAAAAGCGGCTCTGAAGAAGGCGATACTGCCGAAACGTCAGCTACTGTTGTATTGCAGTGTGTTTTTCTATGGAAGTAAATGTATACTGTTTCAAAACATCGCGATTGCTGAACAAGAAAACGATACATTCGTGTTTCTATTTATTATCTATAGGGGCTGGGTTTTCTTTCACAGCAAAATTTTCTACAAGCTACTACTATCTTAGATTATTAACCTAACACTATGTTGGTAGAGTTTTCTTTTCAAGTGACGTCTGTTTAGAACACGAAGACATCGAGACGTTAGCTGATTAGAACTTTTTGCTAACTTCATGTTAGCATAAGCCAAAAAAAATTATTGATTATTTGTGATGAGGCTAAATGAAACTCGGTTTTCTAAGTACGTTCCGGTAATGTTAACCTTTCATTTAGTGCCTGCTACAATTTTTCACGGCAGGGTATTATGTGAAATGCAACCACAGTGATGCCTGAGATATTTGCAGAAACTCCTTAAAAAACTAAACTTAAAACTCCTGAAAAAAATTTTAAAAAAAAAGTAAAAAAAAACTCTGGGCTCCAGGTGTCAGCTGGAAGATAGAAAATTGGCTGAGAGCAAGGCGAAATGAGGGATCCACATGGCATGGTGGTGAACGCATTACTACCGGAAAGGACGATAGCGTGTTCGATTCTCAGCGCAGACACCTGCGGTTCGGAGATTTTGCAAATATCCCAGCAGCATCATTGTGGTTGACATTCATGCAAGTTTTTAAAATTTTTTTGAGGAACTTGTAGTTAGGTATTTTTTAAGCTTTGTGTTATAAATAATGTCTTTAGTACTCATTCTATCATGTCTGCTTGTCGCATTTCAATAGTGTTCAGAGGGCGAAGCGTTCGTCGTTAATCTGTGTTAGGGATGCCTCGTGAACCATCGACTCTTTTAATTGTCGTAGAGGAGAATGAATGCATATTCGGCCCAGAAAATGGCTCTCGGGGGTCTAAATTTTTCCATCCCTTCGGGATGGGAGGCGTGGTTTGTCAGGATTACGGTGTCGAACCAAAGACCATGTGTGTATTGCAAGGAAACCGTAGCCATTGCTCAAAAAGTACACCACGTTGCAAAACATCAGTGAGATAGCATAAGATACCTAGTAATCAAGACTTGAAAACACCGAAAAAAAACATTAAAATGAAATCGCTATGGCGGAATCATTGACAGCTAGAACCATTTTGCTGATAAAAATAGTTGAATAGAAAGTCACTCCAAGCGGCAGACGAGTTACACGCGGCCATTAAAATACAGACGATGCTTGCGCTCTGCTAGTAGGCATAAAGGATTAGTTGCGCTTGGTGAAAGAAAAAGTGGATGAGTAGCAAAGTGCATGGCGGCATGTCCTAGCAGAAGCACGGAAACAAGTTTTGGAAATTACGATTTAGTCATATTTCAAAATCAAAGGACATTGTAATTGTATTAGTAGCTAGAATAAAGATATAGGAAAGAAGAAATAACTGGAAGCCAGTTGGGTTTGTACCATCGTCCGACCAATCACAGAAAAGATATCTCTCAGCCGTAGTTTTGGCGCAGGTCAGACATAATCAAATTCACCGCTTTTCTTTCCGCGGTTACGATTCTTATGTTTTTTTTGGTGTCGCAAATTCCTTAGCGGATTTCCAACGAAAAATTTGGCACTGGTCCTCTGTTTTCAGCGTCCTAGATCAAGCTCTTATCAATAGAGGTTATGAGACTGTCAGTTATTATTATGGGTTGATGTACTTCTTTCTTAGAGTTCTCCTGGTGCAAAATTGTGTTTGGCATTTAAAAAACGTTTTTGAAAGATCACTATAGGAATTGAACCTTATATAACCAGCGTTACTGAATTATTTGTTCCTGTCACTAATACAATGGTTAACATAATCGTAACGTCCTTAGTGTTAAAGTATTTCCGTTATGCGCGCACACGCCAACTTTCCGACCGTCGTCGATTTTGGTGTTACACCTCATCTACTGAGGTCACAAGTCATCTGCTCAAAGCGCTGGCGGTTCTCTGTTTGTAGCGAGGATTGTCGTTAGATAAATTGAAGGTTCGATTACTTTATGACTATGTCTGCGATCTGATTAGAAGCTCTAACCATCACGTTTGCCAAACCTATACGATACTGTCATTGTTGTGTTCCGACGTCGTGTTGTGAGATTCACAAACTACTTTGTAATTCCGGGTTTTGTTTTGGCTTCCTTTTTTTCTTTACTATTCATCAGAATCAGTGTTTTGAAATCTTTCTATGATTCTCAGACTTTTTTTACGATGCTGCGGTAATTTTCACAGGTTAACCTTAATTTACTACTTTTATATGTATATTATGATTAAACTAATGTTATTTCGTAAGCGTAGATAGCATAAGGTATTTTCTGCAAGTATTTCAAGTAGTAAGTAGTAGTAGTAGTAGTGGTATAGTAGTAGTAGTAGCATTATAACGAGTGTTTTAATTTAAATAGGAGATGGGATGCGCAGTGGTGGTGCTATCGTTCATCAAGGGCATGGGGCTAGTTTGACCTCGCCCCAAGATCACCATGTCTCTCATTCCCTAAGGGTATGGAAACTGGCACTAGAGTATTCTAGACGAAAACCACGTTCATAAGTCTACATAGTAACACTCTAGTACATTCATCCTTGGACTCGAAGGAAAATCGACTCGACCAGCGTTCAAAGAAATTATTGAGAAAAATAACAATCCTCAAGTAGCAGCCGAAACAATACGCGAAATGTTAGATCTTCGTGTACTGTAAGTGCGGGTTAAGTAGTTGAGCGGTGGCAGTGCTGGGGTTCGCACAATAGTTGTGGAAATGGGTCATGTGAAATAAAACTAAAAATAAATTTGATTCAAACCTTTATTCGTAGTAGTTCTTTCATACTCTTAGTGTAGCGAGTTATATTACGTGTCGAGTCATTATACGAGTTGTCCTCGCAAACTTTCCAAAAGCTCACCATAAAACATAATTGTTCTTTTTTTCCTTTTGAAGTCTTCTTGCTCATAAATATATGTGGATGGCGCCACCGCAGAAGGGTGCCACTATCTGGTCACACCCAGGTAGTCATCATCCTCTGTGAAAATTTTATCTATTTGCGATGTTAATTTATCTCATGATGAATCTCGCTGCGAAGATGTTTAACATCATCTTAGTCTGCAGCGACTCTGCTTAGATGAAGGATATTTGGTTGTGCCAGTAGTTGTGCCTCTACAAAATTGGCTTGTTTCTTTTTATGTGTTCCAAAAATGAAAACTACTCATCATTAATGAAAATAATGCAAGCTGTTCCTTATTTCTAATTTACTAGTCGAAAAACGTCTGTAAAACCTGTATATCCTAATCGAACACCATCGCCTTCAATAAAAAATCAGTCAATTTATGCGGAGCAGTGATGTCTGATGGCTGATGAACAAACGAACGAATGGTGATAACACAGGCATCCTCCTGTAACGACGGATGATACCACCGTATTCTGCGATTCGAAATTCTAGAACGTCGTTCTTCCGCTTATTGACGTCACCTAAGAAGCAGCGTCAATTTGGCCCAATGTGTTTTGCGCGCTTTGTTCATCGTCATTTTAAGCCGGCTGCAAAACTGAGTTAGTATTGAACAGAGCCGACTGGACAATATGGATGAAAAACAGCACCGCCAGCAGCGGCTGCAGACGGATTCGAGACGGCGCCAGCGAAATTTTTCCTTCTCCGTCTCGGCTTAGCTCAGCTTGGCCCATCCGTTCGTTAGCTGCCCATTACTCAAATAGGCATCAATGTCGCATCGTTTTCTTCTCTCAAATGTTTTCTGCATACGCGTTTATTTGTCCTTTTATTTGTAAAACCTATTGCAATCAGTTTTTGAAGCGGATCTGATAGAAATTTTTCCCCTCAGCAGTTGTTCAGATGCTTGCCTACTTTTCATTTCCATTATTTATCATTCGAATCACTACTCTATGAAGAAGAACCCAAACGAAACCTCAACTGACTGGTAACCATATATTATACTAATCTCACCACTTTGATTTTTTTTTCGTTGTCTTTTATTCGCCATTTCATGGAAGCCTTCGGCTTCGGTGTGTTGGTTCGGTTGCCACTTGAAGAGTTTGTCTTCATGACGGATGTCTTAGAATACTGATCGAACTGCTCCCATACGAGTCTGGTAACACTTTTCCTATCACGTAGAGATGAGATGGGAGTGGCAGTTTTCCAGAGGTAGAGCTTTGAACCAACAGTACATGCGCATACTGTACGGCATCTCCAACCATTGCGCTCTTTACTGATAATTGATGCGACATCTTTGTATGATTTCCTCGTTCACACATACCTCTTGATTAAAATGTCATGAACATCAAGTTTTAAAACCTTCTGACACATCATAAGTTAAAAATAGCACTTTTATTTGGTTAAAATATTCCTTAGTCTTTTCAATCTAATTATATTATTTTATATCATATCATATATCATATATCATTTTATTTTATTCCATATTACCAGCCTTCACATCTACTGTGCGGATCCCAGCAGTTCTCGCATTCGATTCCTTTCCACGCATCCATCCTCCACTAAGGTCTTCCAAACCTTACGTGTAGCTTGGGCTGCTGCTTGAGGATATTCATTTCTGCTCGAACGTCGTAGAATACTGGTCGAGTCGAATCTCATTGGAGTCCTGAAACAAGCGGACTAGAGCGTCCATAGTCGGATTGCAAAGAGCGAATTTTTCCCGGGCAAGTTCGGTATCAATAACCCGACCCCGGAGGGATGAGAGGCTTGATGAGCCCGAAACGGGACCGAACCAGTACCATGCTCGTGATGACCGGATTCACTACCGTTGTCCTATCCGCACTCTACAATTTATTTATAAAAAGAAGCAATTTAGCTAAGAGCGGTCTGTTGCGTTTGATTCGACCACTTTATTTTTAGATAAAACTCAATGAGTAAAGAAGTAAACAAACGGAATTATGCATAATACTGCAAAATGTAGTACAAGATATGTTTATTTAATGTCAATCAAAATTCCTTCTCCAGCGTAATCACTGCGTATTTCTTAATGCACTAAAAGAATTGAATAAGCGATTCGATTTTTTCCCTTTCGAGAATTCCTATCTCTCATAAGCCTTCAGAATCGCTTTTAAGAACTATTTTTTTGAATCTCGTTTTTATTTACTGCCCACTCTTTTTAATAGCAGTGTATAGTGCGAAATATAACTTCAGTGATGCTGAGATATTTGCAGAGCTCCGGACCGCAGGTATCTGCGGTGGGGAGCGAACGCGCTATTGTCCTTTCCGGGGAGTAACGCGTTCACCACCACACCATGCCCGTATACCCTACGATCCGGAGTTTTGCGAATATCTCAGCATCATTGAAGTTATATTTCGCAATATATCCTGCCATTAATACCTGGGAATACCCTGGGAAACGAAGGACCCGCATGGCCTGTCTTTAGAGTGGAATCTACTGAGCTCTACTGCATGTTCGACGCGAATAAAAAGGTTAATGGTGCTTCAGATGCTCGACTGAAGCATAATAGAAGGATAAAGCTCTCGTTGTTGATCAATCTCTGAGGGATGCACCATGCATTCGACTTCATTAAAGATCGCTCGGAGATGTTTGAATGCATGTCTGGTTTTTGCAATGACTCGCGGTGGCCTACTCATATATCGAGCAAGTGCTGCTATCCTCCTAGATAAGTATGGTACCAACTTGCAGACCCCGGAAGGATGGAAGTCTTGGTGGGCCATGGGCGCAGGGATTGATTCCACGTGTGTGTTGCAGAGAGCCTCCGACCACTGCGTCACATTCGCCCCTAGAAGACTGAGGCATAGAACCGAATTAATGCATAAAGAAGGCAGTGTTAAATAGAAAGTCCATTTTCCAGATGTCAATTGTTTCTTCCTTGCCCGAGCCCCCGAAATTTATGAAGAAATTTTCAGCAGAGGCCTGAAGACTACTACGAAAACCAGTCGAAATTTTCTTCAAAGAAGATTGTTAGAGAGAGATTCGTTGAGATGCTGGATAAGACAGAAATCTAGTTTAGATTCGTTTTCATTTCTTCGCCTTCTACCTTTTCAAAACTGGTTTTCAGAACTTTGCAGCTCTTGTTACACATGGCCGACAATTTTGTTCGAGAATTGTTGATCTTATTCTAGTGTGTTTAAATAAGTAATACAGCAATATTAATTGCTGATGGCAGAAGATCGATAGCCGAAAGACAGGCGGAACGAAGGACCCGCGTGGTGTGGTGGTGAACGCGTTATTCCCCGGAAAGGACAATAGTGCGTTCGTTCCCCACCGCAGACACCCGCGGTCCGAAGTTTTGCAAATATTTCAGCATCATTGAAGTAATACAGCAATACACTGAGTACTGCTTTGAGGCTGTGAGATTCTATTGAAACAATAAAGTCGGGCATTTCATATGCTATAACCTAATAGTATAGTGCTGGAAAGAAAAAACTGCGCAAAAGTGTAATCTGTCATATAACGCTGAGAATACAAACAGTGACAATTCCCTGATGGCATCAGATGACCGCCATCCATTACGACGTGACATTTTGGGCACGAAGGCGATGTGAAACTTCTGGAACGAAATCGTTCATCTTGAAATGTCGGAAACTGCGGGCGGTTGTTTTTCTTAATTGAGAGTGAGGTTCGTTTCAGTTCATTGTCGAACATTTAAATCGACCAGAATAAAACCAATTGGAAGCCAAAGCGTTTTAGTTGATTACAAGCTTGAAAATTTCATAGAACCTCTACGAAGATGCTTGGAAAGCTGTTTATCAGACGAATTTAAATAACATAAAGGTAAACAGGGTGAGAAATAAAGCGGTCTTTGTTCATTTCTACTTCACAGGTGCACCATGAGCCATGGTCTCCTTTAAGAGCTTAGGCGATCACTTTCGGGTGCCTAGTGTTTTCTCAAATCAGGGTTTCCTATTCTCCCTCGTCTTGTAATTTGCCTCAGAAGAATACAGGGATTAATGCTCTCTGATGCGGAAAGGAAGCGACGGCCATGTTCATCGTATGGACCTTTATAATACTAAGGCCTGTGGAAAACAGTTCATCTTTTAGAAATTTCAATCCAAGTGAAATTGTGAGTTTGGTCACTCCAATACCATTTTTAAATATTTAAACTGAATCTGATTTGATATAACTTCTTCCAACAAGCGGTCAACTGGCTAGTAGCAGAATTCGGTGCCATCATGGGAATTACTGTCGTGCGGGAAAAATGAAAATCTCGACACAACATTCATTACTTCTATCCACAATGGTTAATGACATCCTGAGAATATCATAGCACCCCTACCTGATACTTCCGGCGGAAACTACGCTCGACTAGCATACAGCACTGTCAGTGAGGGGAGCAGTTTGTTCAGAGATCCTCAAGTTAGCTGCGGCCAAGTCTACACTTCAACTCAATTGCCGTTCCGTACGACCTCTGTGAGACACGAAACGGATGAAAGAATTTCCGAGAGTTGCACGATATATGGGAGCAGATCATCTGAGTGTCTAAGCCCAAACTCATTGCAGTAGTAGAAGTTTTCCATAAAATACAACTTTTGAAGTGTAATTAGAACTTAAGGTTTTCGTGAGAAGAACATTGTTGGCCATGAGTTTATTTACAAAACATTGCAATAACTTAAATACTTGGATGGAACACTATCGGAAATCACGTTGTTTTCACCACGGCGAACAGTTGCTAGTCATCAAATCTTATGGAACGCAGGGAGATCCTTCTCACATTTGGGGTCTGTTACATACACGAAAAGAAGCCTGTGTGGAATAATAACACCTGGAACAACACAGCCTGTAGTTGAAATTCGGCTATATTAGGTTACCAGTTCATAGAAAACTCACCAAAACTGCTTAAGCGGTAGTACATGGCACTGCATTCATTCGTAGAAGGGAAAAATTTATGCTCTTTAGCCGAAAGGCAGGAGCCGACACCGCATAATATTCTAATCGATGAGTAGGAAAAGCAAATTTGCATCGTTGTAGGAAGTTTACGTTTTTTCATAGTTGAAGAACTCACCTTTAGTTGGACCCATAACGACATTTACCGCAATGGACGTTCGAAGGACGCCTATGAAATGTGCAGTCGATCTAACATGGTCAACCTACTCATTTCCTCCACATTCTTCTCGTTAGCTGTGTTCTTCTCCTTAAGCTATAGCTATCGTTTTAATTTTCCCAATTATTGATCAAGTTCTGACTAGCACTTTTGCAAATTCACCTATTTTAGGAGGTTTTCTTTGTTTCGCCTTCGTACCTTATCATACTGCTTCTATTAGTTTCGCCATCTTCTCTGAATATTTGGGTGTTACTGGCTGGGTGCATCCTTTTTATCTCAACTAAACCACCATAGATTTTTCATTCGTCCATATCCTGCATTAAAACTGCTTAATGGGTTACACTTGCTTAGAGAATACGAGATATATCACATTTTTTGTGCGAATGTTTGTTCAAATGGCACTTACAGGTGATCCAATGGGATTTGCTGTTGGTGGGCGGGATGTACTCAAAGGAAACATGGCAGCCATTCCTGGATTAGGCATTGAACTTATTTACTGTAGACGATTAAGAACTGCTTTTTATGTGACTTCTCAGACGTTTTTTCGCCGATTTAAGAGCGAATTGACGTGCACATTACTCAGAATCCACGTATAACAAGCGTTCTATCCCCATTTATATAAAGCGACTATTTCTATATAGAAAGTGTATGTTAACGGACCTACCCCTCAGAATCCATTTGTGAGATTATTTGTTTACGATGAAAAGAATAGTAGGCTTAGGATAAGCCTGTGGTCGATTTTAGGCTAGTGATTAATCTCACTTCACTCTCTCTATTGTGAATTCCTCGGAACGCCCTTCGTTAAGACATTTCGGCTCAGGATTTCTCAAAAAACAGGGTCCATGACATAAAGCTATATGTGATCTCTATAAGATGTATAAGTAAGAATTGACGTTGAATATGCAAAATTATAGTGATTGCTTGTACATCTTGTAATAGTTCCCAGGATCGACTTTCTCTTAACCTCGGCATTGGAATATGAACGTGTCGTTTTCTTGTTCAGCAATCGCGAGGTTTTTAAACAGCATACATTTACTTCCATAGAAAAACGCAATACAATACAACACTAGCTGACGTTTCGGCAGTATCGCCTTCTTCAGAGCCGCTTTTTCGTGATTACCAATGAGGAAGTTTAGAACAGCTGATTATAGTCGCATGTGGTTGACCCTGTTCTAATCAGCTGTTCTAAACTTCCTCATTGGTAATCACGAAAAAGCGGCTCTGAAGAAGGCGATACTGCCGAAACGTCAGCTACTGTTGTATTGTAGTGTGTTTTTCTATGGAAGTAAATGTATGCTGCTTAAAAACCTCGCGAATGCTGAACAAGAAAACGACGCATTCATATAGTGATTGCTTTCGTTCTCAGTAAAGTTCTCACTATGATTCCTTTTATCTGCAGTTGTTTTTATATCATTCTATTCCATTTCTCGCTGCCAAGAAGGAAGCTTTATTTTCCGTTTCGAACCCTAGTTACTCGATATGCAATCACTTCGACTTTATCTCTACTCACAATTTTTCTAAAATTCGTTCTGCAGACTGAAAATTTGTTTGATTTTTCCCTTTTTCCAGCGTTATACTTCCATTTATATAATTTTAATCCGGTTTTTCATCGAGGAGCTTGAGAGGACCCCTTATTAACGCCAATTTGTCCTCATCGCTGAACAGAATAACCCATTACGTTCCGCTAGCAGAAGGGCTTTCAGAAGCATCCCATTTTTGGTGTGAGGCCTATTATTTCTTAGTGCTTTCGGTTAAATGGTAACCAAAAATAGTTCGTAAGTCTTCCGTCGCAAAAGTTACTTTTGGCTGAATTTTTTTCGTAAAAATTTCTAAATTAAACTGTGGCTTCAAGCATGGGATGTTCTCAGTGGTCTATTATTGCCCAATCTATCGTTCCATAATTCCGGCACCAATCGTTAATGAAGTAAAATCCTATTACGAAACAATGGTTGTAAATTGGTTTAGAAAAAAGGTTAATAACTTCTATTAGTTTCTTTTTTCTTAAGGTAACAGCTGTCATGAGGTAAAAAAAATGGGATGAAATTCGTGCTTTCTTGTTCCTCCACCTATAATTCGTGTGAGATGAAAACTGAGTAGCTCTGGATCCATCGTTTTATGACCAAATTGACCAATGATATTAGCATGAGAGCACGTTATGCTGTTAACCTGTTAACATCTGTGCACTGTGATATAGCCAAAGGTATGATCATTCACATATAGCTTACAGATACACTCTGCAGCTAGCTAGATTACTTAGTGGGCAGTTGTTGCTACTTGACCGCCACCACCACCACCTCCACCATCATCACTATCACCCTTTATCACTCACCATCAGCACATCGACGGAAGGAACGAGCCGCTGGTGAGGGCAGCGGGTGTTTGTTGACTGGACAGCGGCCAAGCCGCATCCACGAGAAACATGTGTTCCGACACAGAAGCCTCCTTTGCCGGCCTGCTCAATTAGTCGAAAACTCATCCAACCCTCTCCCACATCACTTGACCACATCGATTTATTGAATTGCCTTAATTTTTTGCAATGCTTTCAGTTTGTTTGGTAGTACTTCTTTAACGGAATAACAACCGTCTTCAATAAGCCTCTATGTTCTATCACTCAATAAGCAAATGATGGTAATCATCAAGATCGAATTGTGTACGCTGAAATTCAACAGTTACTCAGAAGAAAGCCTTAAACGACTTCTAATTCCCAAACCTAATCATTCTCTTGATTATTATTCTAATTATATCAAAGTATCCACAGCAACTCGGAGATTTCTTTTGTTCACCACGCTTTCTAAGCAAAAATATCAGAAGACAGAATATTTTAGCATTTACGGATCTTTTTTACCTCTTAAAAACTGCTCTCTCTTCCTGTCGCTCCAAAGGAAATTGGATGCAATAGCGTTCTTTTTACTCTACTTATCTCAACAATTGAGCACGTTCCAAATTTCTAGGACGTTTTAATCCGTACTATTGTTAGCCGTTCCCTCATTAACTTCAAACATATTAATGATTTGCGGTATCGTAAAAACGCCTTAATGACTTCTAATGAATTCCTTACGTCACACCCGTTGTGATTGGTCGTTTAGTCCCTGATTATTACATTTCTTTTTTTTCTCTCATACTACATACTGTTCTTCCTTTTCCATAAATAGTCATGTCTGACCTCCTAACGGTTTACCGCCCCATCGTGACTGAGAGGTGTTCCTCGGCCTCGGACTGTGGTGCACAGTGGGGGTTCGTCTCCTTGGCAGGGTCTCCCAAGCTGGGAAGGAGTTCCGTGTTTCCATCAAAAAGCCTGCCGAAGAGTAAACCGATACCAGGATCCCCACCGTCCTTGTATCAAAGTCGCATGGTGGTAAATCCACCTCTGATCCATGAGGACTGCCACTGCCTGTGGTAGTGAAGATCTGGGCGGACTTTGGGCAGGCTGACCTCAAGATTCCAGGGAACCACAATGACTTAACCAGCAAATCTCCAGAAAATGATGATTATGCTGGGGAGACCGCACAACTAGTGAGGACGGGCCGTTCAAGTACCAAGTAAGTATCTATTTCTTAACCACCACGGCAGTACTATGGTGTCTGCATTAATATCTACGCAAGGAGTAAGGTAATGAAGAGCGATATACAGAATAAGAGCGGGAAAAGTCAATCGATATTCACTTAACAGTGATCTCATTCGACGATACTTTCTATCAATCCTGCGTTTATGTTGTTTACTATTTTTGATAGCCTTGTTCTTTAATCATTGAGTATCGTATTCGGAAGAATAGCCTTCGATAATGTGCCGTCTTCAGCGGCGGCTAACACCGTTCAGTTGTTCTTGATTTTTTCGTATCGTCAGCCGGTAACCCTACCTTGAACATTTGTTCCACGTTTGTTTTTCTCTGATCATTATCTTGTCACGTTCCTCTTTCCTGATCCTGAATAGTTGAGTGCCAACGAAAAAAGTAGGACAAAAACTCATCGCTGACTTTACGATTTATTACTTATGAATGTTTTTTATTGCAATTTTTCGTTTTTCTCAGGGCACGTGTAGCGCAGTGGTTGGAGGCGCCACTGCGGCACACATAGAATTGATCCCGCACCCATGGCTCACCAAGGCTTCCATCCCTCCGGGGTCGGCAAATTGGTGCCAAACTTGTCTGGAAGGATAGCAGTACTGGCCCGATACATCGGTAGTCCACCGCGAGTCATTGAGAAGGCCAGATATGCATTCAATCACCTCCAACAATACTTAATGAAGTCGAATGCATGGCGCATTCCTCACGGATAAATCAACGCCGAGAGCGTTATCCTTTTACCCTTTTTCGTCTTCCTCTAACACTAGCGAATCCTTTTTATCTTTTTTTACCAAAAATTCGTGTAGTTCTTGGTCATTGGGTAATGTTTCATTTCATTCCGACCATCATTGCTTCATATTTCTAGAATTTTTTCTTCGCACGTTTTAAACTAGCCTCCACAAAATTTGTTTGAGAGTTCACTGATTTGTGCAATCATAGCTGAGTTTGTTGAGATTTATAATTTTAAATCAAAAGGGTCTTTCCAGAAGTTTTGCTTTTTTTGCTCTGTTGACCATCGCAGAACACTTCACATTATCGTTGATAACGAAGCGGTCAGGTCATGCTGGAGTAGTCCCTCAAATGATGTTAACGCTGAGGAAATCAATATTTTTCTAGATTACTGAATATTCTACAAATTATATAGTTTGAATAAGGATACCAAGTGTTCAAAGAAGATTATTAACTCACTATAATGGTCACTCACTCATAAAAATGGTGATGTCATCATGTGCATGAAGTTTTTCTCATCAGTTGTACAAATCACTGAGGGATTTTATTTCATGGGTACCAGTTTTATTCGTGGATTGAGGCGAATTTAACAGTTTTTACAAGGATGGGCTTTTTTTAGGAGATCCTCGAACTTCATCGTATTCTTTTTCTTCTATAGATTCTCTCTAAGAGATAAATTTTGTTGTTCTTCTTCCCGTATATAAAGTTCTAGTTTTATAGTTGTTTTTGTTTTTCAATCCTTGAAAGATTAATCTTCTTAGATCTGCAGTTTTTTCCATGTGCCCAACAATTAGGTAATTTCTAAAACTTAGTAACATGACTAATATAAGCTGACTCATCGTCAGCGCGCAGTGACAAAGATGCCCTGAAATGAAACGCGCGGTCATGGTTCGATCCTGCTTCGTGCACAAAACATGTTCTGCGGGTAGACAAATTAGTGCCAAACAGATATGGGGATATAGGAATATTAACAGAAAACCGCTATCTTAGGCCAAATATGCATTCTAGCCGCTTCCATGATGCCTGGTAGAGTCCATCGCTCATGGAATATCTTCAAGAGATAGATTAAGCTCAACCCTTTCAGCTTCACCCTCTGGTCAGTTGTGCTACGAATTTTTTCCTTTCCTTAAGTAAAAACGTGTCGAGTTTTTTTTCACCATCTTGCTTCGTTTCTGACGCTCTCACGTGCGCCCATTCTTGTTTTCATTTTTTTTTCGCTACTAGGTTCAAAATTCTTTACGGATTTGTCAAATAGCTTCGACGACGCCCATCAAAGTGACAGTCGTTGGCCGCCCTTTAGAATGGAAACGTGGCTGGTTTCACGATATCGAAAGAAAAAAATGAATCGCCCACATGTCATCGTTGTCTGTGATTTTCACAATGGGTAAACGTGTCTCAATTTTTGGTCTCTCAAGCTCACGCTTTAGTTCTTTTTTCAAAGTTATCGATGATTCTGATACCTTGCTGTAGTAAAATAAGCGTTCCAAGTTATACGCTTTTATCATGTAAAAAGCATCTAGGTGATATGCCTCGTTTCTCGTTTTTTTTTTGTAACAAAGCAACTTTCATAGTAGTAATGATTTCCACGAAAATTTCTCCCATATAAAAGTCATGCATGCTTACAATAGCCTACTGCCTCACCAAGATGAGAGAAAATCTTTGGGATCTTTGGAATCCTTGGATCTTTGGTATCAAATTGCATTGCATCAACATTCCCCATTAGGGTCTCCCAAACTGAGAGGAAACTGGGCATTTCCATCAGGAGTTCTTCCTGAGAATAAACGAAAAACCGAACTCTACCTCGGAGGAAGCTTAATTGTTTTCGGCTAATTCTTACGAGTCAGCGAATTCCCGTCTTGGCAATCTGGAGTGCCATGTGTAGGTTTTCCCACGAATTTTTGGGACGAAACCATTAAAGCTACTAAAAATAAATTAAGTAAAAATTTAATAGAAACAAATAACACTGGAATAACTTTCCTTTGTAAATTATAGAAAGTCGTTTGTTCGTGCACCAGTACAATTTCCATTTTAATGGTAACTGGATAGTTCAGCAAGACTTCCTTTCTTTGGAGTATTCGAAGCCGTTCTACTACGGGTTGGTCATTCATCATTTGCTAGCTAGTAACGTCTATCTCGGACGACAGTGACTGCCAGCACTACTGCTCTACTAACTGGATTCCGGAGTGGAGATGTTCGACTCATTTTCAACTAAAAGAAACCTTGGCAACGGGATTACCTTTTGTCCTTCGAAATCCAAGGTTATCCCTCTCGGCTAATAAGACACAGGGAAACAATTGAACAGTATGACGGTTAACTGACGAACTGCTGCGGTTCTTCATGAAGACGTCGAGGCGCTCAAGTGCTTGACCTCATCGGGAAAATTGTGACGAATCCTCGTGAAGGGTATAGTCATCGATCGGATACACCGAGTTGTGCTATTGGTCACTCGAACGTTCTACTCGCGTTCTTCTTAAAACGCAGCAGAAAAAGCAATAGCTAGAGACAGTACGCAATAATTCACACATGGTCGCTGGTTCAAATTCATCCTGACCAAACAAACGTTATTTTTTATGGGGGCAGCAAAGCGGTTCTAGAGCTCTCCGGAAAAGTCTCTCTCTGATGAAAGGCTTCTACTAGAACTATCTCTGCTTCTCAGTATCAAATGACGTTTGTGAAGGTGACAAATGTCCTCATGTGGTAACCGAAGCCGGTAACTTTCGTCGATCATGGGTCCAAGTAACGAATCCGTTTAAAAACTGTTGAGATTTGCACCGTATGTCAAGTTCACTCGCATAAAGAACAATGCTGTTTTCCTACGGTATCACTAGTTTGTGCCTCTTTTTCGTAAAAAGTAGCCGTTTTCAAAGAAATTCGTCATCTATGCGGAACTCCGACTATGCAGAGTGGTGACAACCCTACATATGGCTTCTGGACTTCCAGAAATGACCGGGACCGACCGGCCCCACCGACCGTGCGATAGCTGGTCGCTCTTATCGCTTAGTTGAACGTTCGTCAGACAGTCGCTGTTAGTTTTTCTTTCTTTTTGTCGTTTTCATCGCTACTTCGCCTACTCTCAAAGAAACACTCCCCTCATCGTTATTGGAATTGAATCATGCTCACTTCATTTCAGAATTTTTAATGGGTTTCAAGGAATTCCATAGATGGTCACAATGCGTTGACCAAAATTGTTCATATAGTCTTCATATCATCGTGTTCGAAGCTTTCATTTCGTTCTCTTGTCAACTTTCTGACGACTTGAAAAATTTTGTTCCATTTTTCACATTAGCGATTTGAACGATCCCTTTACTTTGTGATTAAAGTTTAATGCTTTAGTCTTCAAAGCAAAGGTTCCAAAATCTTAAACTGAATTTCATGTTTCCAAAATTTTCCTAACTACGCTCAGTTATCCCATCCCACTATGTTTCTTCCACTTAACGGAAAATTTGAAGAAGTTATCCAGCTTCATCTATTTCTCTTTTTTCCCAACCCACTTCTCTAATGCTTGGATGAGACGAAATTCTTCCCCATCTTTCTTTACGTTACTTTCTTTCTTTTCGAAAAAATTGCAGACCATTCCGTCTGCGAGATGTTTCTTTCATATCACCAATTATCGGAGCGTTATATTTTTCTGAACCTTCATGGCAAACTCTCGGAAATTTTGCCACCTATAAAGCTTTTGAGGTCACCTTTTGAAATTTTTTATCATTATACCCTGCTTTATCGTCGAGATTTTAATAGTTTGTATATGAACGCTATGTTAAAGTCATTTAACACACCGCTTTATGCTAAACATTTGAGATTTCTTCAGTTATTCTTCGTAACTTTAATTCCCATGTTCAAAAATATCCTAGAAAAATGGGAAAGGAATAAAAACAGAAGGATGGAAAAAGAAAGGAAGAGGAGAGAAAAAAGGTAATGTAGCAAGATAAAAGGAGAAGAACAAGAAAAAAGAAACTTTAGTGACTGTTAACCAGTATTACGTGTAAAATTTGGTCCAAGTTATTTTTCCCTAAAGCCAATATCGAATTTCGCTGTTTTACTCTCTTTTTGCATCTATGGATTCTGCTTTTTCCTTATTTTCGAATCTTCAGCCTCACAAAGGGCAATATAGGTGACAGCCTCACAATTGTTTTTCATAGGTCTTCTAAAAATATTCATGGACTGGGCTTTATCTTTGCGATTTTACCTAAAGACTAGCATTTAGACCTATGCAGCGCAGTGGTTAGAGGTGCCTTGCACATAGTCTTTGGCACAGTCACGCGCCGGAAGCAGAACGAACTCTCCCTTCATAACGGGTGGACAGATTCGTGCCCAAGACTTGCTTGGGAATGTAAAAGCACTTTCTTGATACGTTGGTTGTTATCTTATAGAGTAAATATACATTTAATCGCCTCCAACGGTGTTACAAATAGCGTCCAGTGCTCGCCGTGTCTACGAGCTCTTAAGAGATAATCAACACCAAACACTTCATCCTTTATCCTTACGCCTTCATTATAAGCAAGAAAGAAAGCAGTACTACTGGATGTAGGTCTACGTTGTACGGTGGAAAGTTTACCACCCAAAGGCACCGAAACTAAGAAGATCCCCGGCATCATCATTGTTAATCGCAGCTCCTATTGTCTCAGTAGCATTGATCTTTGATATGCTAGATGAAATATGGTCGCCAGATGGCAGACCTCCCTCCGGTTCACGAGAATCGCAGACTTGCTCGTGAGGCTGGCGAGATGGACTAGGAACGAACTGGCACCGGTTTATTGAGTGTCTAAGGAAAAAAAAACATGCCAACAACTAGCTAAATGGAATTGCCCCTGGCACCCACACAATTGTTCCTGAATGTTACTTGTTCAAGTGATCAAAATGAAGTATTTTTTGACGTGTAAATGATTTTTGAAGGACGAAGCTGTATTTAAACCGAGTAACTGGATAAATTGGATGTTTAAACAGAACCTTGTTCTCGTTTGGACAGTTTTTTATTCAACTACGTTATTTATATTTGCTACCAATGCATGCTTCTGTTAATAGATAGCCTTTATTTCAAAACAGCGAGAATCTCTATATAACGGAAAGTCAAATCTGAGCAGGGAATTACGACTGAAGATTAGGAACAAACAATTCTTCAAGAATTATTGGACGAACAGCTACAGTGCTTTAAGTCCACCTAAGAGAAACGGAAAGAAAACTGGCTTTCTTTTCTGAGTGTTCAAATTAACCTGTTGGAAGACGGCTACGTCACGAGATGGTACCAAAAGCCAAGTAGTAGAACATAACCTTTCCTCTCAAAACTAACTCCTGAAAAGGGGATTATAAGAAACATGTTTCGAACAGCCACGAACGTGTGCACAAGAAGAGAGCATAAAGAAGAATCATTGGAGTTGACGCGGTAAATAGCTCTTTCCAATAGTCACGAAGTTGCAGCTCTTCGAGATAGGTGTAGAGGAAGACCCAAGCTACCAAGCGATAACTCCAGCGATAACAAGGCGCCGTTTGTCCTGACCTTAACTTCAAAGGAAATTAATGCAACTACAAAACATTCCTTAATACCAGCCTAGAGAATTCAGTAGCAGTGATTGAAATACCACCGAGCACTCTAAGACGTCAGCTACTTCGCATTCGCCTGTATGGCGGTGTATGTACAACGCAGAATTGCATAGTATGCTTTAAAGATGGAGGTAGTGATTGCGTGAGTTTGCATAATGTGCACATAATCTCTTGTAAAGCATGCGGAGACGAATACATTGACGAAACGTCTAGACCACTCTGCGTCTGTATAAAAGAGTACCTAGTCGGTGTAGACTTACCGTTAACCCAAATACCCACTAGGCGCGCACAGGACACAAAGACATAATGGGAAAGATTTTAAGCACCATTACCATCCTCATACAGGAATCGAAAACTTCAGCGCGCAAAACTTTCGAAGCCTTCTGGAAGAGTTCCAAGAATCCAAAAATAAACCTCATGGAGGTATGCCTCGTTATCATGAGTGATCTCACAGAATATCTCAGACTGATCGTTTTCACGTAAAATACTCGACTCATACTAATACTCATAGACTCACAGAAAGCGGTGAGTGTGAGAAGAAGCTATTTTGTTTCCAATGCGAGTGAAATTTTGGTTTAGCGTTTTCTATGCTTGGATGCAATGTTTGTCCCGAAAAATTGAAGTCAACTTGACATTTCCAGACTCTGATGATAGCGAAATCCGCCGCAACGTTAGCTTTACAGCAATAAGTAATAAAATAGCAGGTGTTGCTTGTTAAACAGGAATATAGAGAATTATTCGATCAATGCCGACGTTAATAGAAAGTCGGCCTTGAGAATTACTGCAAGAAGCAATTCTATTAGAAGTACTTCAAAACCGACTTCCTTTAACCTCGGTCGCCATGGCAGATTCACAAGTATTTTCCACCACTGAGCCAAGCACGAGGTTCATGAAAAAGAATTTGAAAAAGGTCACGTTAGAAGCGTAAATAAAATTTTTGCCGCAATAGAAGAACATTCCCATATAAAGCCTTAAAATTCTTTAGCTAGACAAACGAAATTTTTCCAAAACAAGTTTCTTTATACTTAGCTTAAATTTTTTGGCAATATGTTTACATCTCTCGTTGAAAGCTTCATCTGCTTGTTGTTTTGTATTGTAGTAAAAAAAGTTTTTTTAAAAATTTTTTTTGAAGAATTTTTCTAGACTTTCTATTTCTGGCGGGGTTATGTGAAGTGTTTTCATTGATGTGGAGTTTTCATGCTTTCCAGAGATCTCCACTGCTTTTTGGAACTTTTCAGAATTTACTTCGATCAATACCTTTGGAGAAAGAAATCCGCTCAGTGGTCTGAAATCTTACGATCGCCTGCATAATCAAACCTAGTCCTTCTTCAATTCATTCTTTTTCCGGTCTTATCAATCCTTCTTTTCAACCTCTTCATCGTTTGCTGATACATTCTTTCCGTCGTGAAATTCACCATTTCCTTGATTTTTGCCGAGTTTACTTTTGAATGAATCATGAAGATTCATAGGTGTTCCACTCCGATATTCCACTGCTCTCTCTCACTTCCGCCACCGCTCGGGCCTCCCATAGATGGAGTTCGGAACCAATGACGACTCAGAAGTTATCGCCTCACTGATTAATGAATAAGCCGTTGTTATTCCAAATGATTCAAATGAATGATTCTCATATATGATTAGTGGCGCTTCCCTCGAAGATTCCCTACATTTCAAGTGTTTCTTCTGATTTTCATCTCCCGAAGTACACTTCCTATTCTTTCTTTTCTGTTCCCACACTTCTTAGTTTACAGTATACTCTTCTGTTTGAACTCACACTTAATATGAAACTGGTCGTACTGAACACTTATCCCCAGCTGTCGATAGCCTCATTACACTCAGCAGAGCACTTTCCACCTTCTTCCCACTAAATATATTATCACTTCCCATATGTCATTGTTTACACAACTGTGATTGAGTCTTTTTTTTGCACCAAAATTTTACTATAACCCAACAATCCACCCACGTGATCAATACTCGAGTCGAACAATCGTCCGTTATTCGAGTTTCGATACGGCTGAAAATCGAAATCCTGTCAAAAGTCCGTTCCTTTTTGTCACTATTACAGTAAACGAAGCATCTTGTTGTATTAACCGTCATTTCCCGTTTGTGATTATTACTACTTTTTTTATTAGCTCATAAAACATTTGTTTTTGTTTCAACGCTCGAAAACATATTGATTCTGCCAACGCGCCCATTCTAATCCTGATCGATGTTCGATTTTTTGTCAATCAATGTGTGATCTTTTGCATGATGCAGATGGTGGATGGCTGAACTTAGCGGTTCGATCTCATCGATCGGAGGTGGCGCATCTGCCTTCCTTCCCTATCAGAGTATCAGCTACAATCAGCCACTACCGTACTATAGTAATCAACATCCTCCGCCACCACCACCACCCCAGCCGCCGCCGTTGACGAGACGACAGGAGCAGCCGGTTTGTTTGAAGGTTTCGAACTACTCACTTCTTTTCGAAAGCTATTTTTTTTATGGATACCGCGGGCCCTTATTGTTGTTAACAATTTTCTTTTTCTTCTTTACTTTTCAGAAAGCTTATCTTTCTTCCTAGGCTTTGCTCGCTTTTGAACAACTTTAGCTTCTGAATGTGAAAAAGTATCGGATGGCTTTTATGGGAATCTCTCCAGCATTTATGGATATTGTGGTGTTTGAACTACTACACGATCCACTGCATAGCTCTTTAAGTAATTATTCTATGCATTAATCTAGTTTCTAGAGCGGCGAAAAGTAAAGATGTAAGTAATGGTCGTATTGCTTTTTTGACCATTTCCCGTTCAACGTCTAACCATTGCCAACTGTAATCTGCTTGCATCCAACGTAATCTCTCAAAAAGCTGTATTCCTTGTCCCACTGTGATTTTTTTAGCAGGGGCAATACGACTGACGCTAGTTGATGTCCACTCATTTGCTTTACAAGCGTCTATTCTGCAAAACAATTTTCGTCGTACTTCTTGTATTCAATCGGCCACTTAACAAAACTCGATCAACATGGTGGTCATCGAACCTGAAATGCTTGAAAACTTATTCTGTATATTTTATTAGGCTCTTAGGGACATCTTTCACTACAGTACGCTGTTAAGTCACGAGGTCTTGTGCCGTTGAATTGTAGAGTACAGCGGTGCACTGGGTATCACCAAACTATTGGTTGCGGTAGATTCACCTACGTGTTTACTTGTAGTGTGCTTTTGTGCCCTATTTCCAGCTCCTATGCCCATAGCGTTGTGCTGATGTTATAAACACAAATATCACACTCATATAAACCTACTTTATAAACATCTTACAACTAACACTCCTTACCTGATATTTATAATCCTTACAACCTTAAACATACGTAATTAATACCTCTCCAAGATCCGCAACCTGGATTGCGTAAATAGGATTTCTTGTCAGAAAAAACTTTATTAGGCTAGAGTTTTGCCCGGATGCGTTAGCCGAACAGGTTTTCAGTCTTGAAATCTTGCTAGTACTTTGTAGAAGGCTGCACAACATCTTCATTTCTTAGAGTTGTTTCCAAGATATGAAAGTGAAGGTGGTCTAGTTATGAACGCTCTGTATTTGGGAGAGATTTATTGGGATTTTCTGGGCGGTTTCGATGTATAACTTCCACTTAATCACAAATATGTTTGCGTGAATAATAGAAGAACAAGCGGATATGTCTAAATTGTGGTGGTCAAAAAGCTTTCTATGTTGAATCATGCAGGAAGAAAAATTCTTTTTTTTTTCTTTCACTAATCATCCATTTGTACTATGAATATTGTTCCAAACACCTCCGACTCTTCTTACGTACTATCGACAAACACTATTATGTTGCAAGTATAGCCTCCTTTCAAACATAACTTGATGAACAACTTGGTCCCGTACTTGTACCCTTCATTTCGAGATATTACCACAAATAGATTCTCATTCTAGAAAAACAAAGAGCTCACCGGAACATACTTCTTCTCAGGTCTATAAACCGCCTTGCAATTATTGTCGAGAACTTCTACAAGACTGAATTTTTTGCAATTTCTTTTCTTCATCAAAGTTTGCATTGTCTACAAAATGGTGGTGAATCAACGCTTTGAAGCATTTGTGTCTTGGTTTCATTTGCGACCTATGTGGGTCCTGCACAGAAACCCGGTTAGAACTCCAGTACTCTCAACCTTGGAAGTTTAACTATTTCTATTTGTAGACAGAAGCTTTTTCTTTCTTTCTGTTATTCTGCTCTTCTCATCTCTTCAGTAGAAAGTCAGTTGAAATCTACTCGTTTCAACATAGAGGTTGCAGAGATAGAAGGAGAGCATGCAAGCCAGAAGAGTGGCGCAAGTACGAGAATGACGCGGACAGAGGGAAAAAACAATGCAAAAATGAGGCTGCCTTATATACCATCAGTACTGATGTTCTAGAGCATTCTCCGAGTCGGAGAAGAGATGGCCTAGCTTTTTACCACGCCCTATTATGGAGCTGCCATTCTTTTGAACAGCGATTCTTCTTTCCTTTGCAGTTGTAATGAATGGGCCACTGCCAAGGTTTACCGCGTTTCTTCGGCTGCTCCTCCGTTCTGGAAATAATTCATCTTTTCAGTTCTGAATAAACATACCAGTGGTAATCTTCATTCGCTACGATAAGAGCTTTTGGTGTCCACAGATCTTTGCAAACGAGAAAGAAGCTATTTACTCTGGCGAAGTGAAATTTTGATTTCTCGCAGTCCGCGCAAACTATTTTTGATGTCGCTATTCAGTATTTTGAAGAGTTGTTTCAGATAAAACTCAAGATGAAAAAGCACAACAGGGAAACTTATGCGTACTTTAAGGGCGATAGAGTAAACTTTGTTCTACGAAACTGACTATAAAGTGCGGACCGCAAAGTAGTTGCACAGCGGACAAATTTCTTTTCTCCACTCGAAATATTTTAATGGAGGGAAAATTAAAGAAGAAAACCCAGAGGAACAAAACCACTGATAGTACGAAAAAACACATGATAAACCTAAATTACGAGAGGAAAATACAACAAAAATGGCAGGTCTGTTCTCTAGGGCGGCAATCGGGCCGGTATGACTTGCTCTCCACTCAAAGCGAGTGCACCAAAAGATAGGACATTAGATAGATGCGTCTACTACACCCACTTAGGCGTCGGTGTCTATAATGGCTATGATGGCCGGGGAGGAGCGGGTTGAGATGGTCCTGAAGATCCGTGTAGAGCCCGAAACGTGAAACTCCTTTTCAGCATGGGTGACTGTGCTGCTGAGATGAACTGACCACTATATTTTGTAGCTAGCCTGGTATTCAAGAGCACATCTCTGGCAGTAAACTCAACATGCGAAGAAATTGTGTAAAATTAGTGAAACATGAGCGAGGTTTAATTAAGGTCAATCAACAACTAGCTTTGGCAGCGTACATTTTAAAATCTAATTTGGGATATTTTTGAACATTTTACCTGCAATTTCTTAAAACACTTAACAGATTCGGAATCAAGCACCTAGAGAGAAATTCGAGAACTAAATAAGGTAGTAGATGATGAAAAATGCAGGTTAAATGAATAGTCTGCATCTTGGAGGAGCTTTTACCATCTCTTCTCGCATGAAACAAGTTATCATCGATCGATTTTAGCTTTTAGGGGTCACGTAAGTCTGTTTAGTGACAATGAATGAACTTTTACTTCTAATCAAGCTCGACTTGTGAAAAAATCTCGTCACTAATTATGATAACTTCACCCATCTCTTCATATAGAATCGTTGGGCCTCTCAAACAATAACGAAACT
Source organism: Angiostrongylus costaricensis (assembly GCA_900624975.1). Lineage (NCBI taxonomy): Eukaryota > Metazoa > Nematoda > Chromadorea > Rhabditida > Metastrongylidae > Angiostrongylus > Angiostrongylus costaricensis. The sequence continues at coordinate 91,732 of UYYA01004025.1, read as the reverse complement.
TTTTTTGCAAAGAAACGGTTAACATTTCATGATGATGACGTCAATTTACACATTATCTCATCTGTAGTTTACTACCACATGAAAGCTGAAAAGTGCACTTGAGTCTCGAACTATGATACACAACGGCAATTCATCCACCTATCCTCAGTTGGTAAAACTGACGCTTTCGAATTTTCCATCTAAAAGCTTGGTTAAACCTGTGCCACGTCTTAGCCAACCTGGTTATTCACCAGTTTTTTTTTTTCAAAAAGAGGTATTAAGAAGGCATCAAAACGAAAGCGTGATGCTCTTGGTGTCCTCCAAGCAAGTAGAACTTATTGAAATGGAGATTTTAGTGGTGAACGTGTTACTTACGTGAAAGCTTAGACGTGGCGTCTTCGCGAATTGTGCAGAGCTCTACACACTTTTCATTAGTTCTTTTGCTTCGTGGTTGCCATGATACGGCCAATTTATTTTCGTTACAAACACATCGGTCCATTTTTCAGAAGTTCATCCTAGAATATGTTTTCATTTCCTTGAGGTCTATTCCACTGTCAAAAAAATTGAACGCGGTGCTTAGAGACCCTGGGTAAACGCCATCTTCTCTAGGAGCCCGAGACACTTCTGGTATTATTCTTCTATGCGGAATTGAAACGTAGTTCTTTCTTTGTCGTTAACCATATTCACTGACACTCCACGTAGGCGTAGGATGTAGTCTATTTAATTAGAGAGCCATCCAGTTCGAATTATTTGCCTTTGCACCGTAAGCTTTTCTAAATCGGTTTTCTTCCAATTTATGAGCAGAACACTTTCTTTTTTTCTTTTGGTTGAGAGCCTTGAGCATACACATGGGTAGTACAGGTATTATATTGTATTATAAATTGTATATTAACTACTTTATTGACTGATTGAAGGTATTTGGGAGGCAGAGAAAGCAACAACACTGACATTTCGTGTTGCTTGCTCTTTTCTGTCTTGGTCACGTTTTAATGATAATCGTAGTTATCAATGCAAAGCATTTCCTAAACCAATTGAATTTGGCTACCGGATTCTTCTCTAACATCTGATGAGTTATAGCAAATAATCCTTTGACGTAAAGGTATATTAAGGTTTATTATAGAGTTATAGAGGAATTCATTGTAAGAAAGGTCAAAGGTCGCTACTGTTGAGTCCACAGAAGAGCCACCCACCCAAACGTTGACAACGTCACCGCCGCCCATCCCCACTCCCTCCATCGTTTCCATCGTTAACGGTGACGTACTGCTCAGAAGAAAGATGGAAAAAGAGAATTTAGCAGAAATATTACTGTATTTGTTTCGACTGATGTCCATAGTTAGTTGGAATTTATGAGATCACCGATGGCAATGATGAACAAAGGATGACAATATGAAAAGTGAGTTGAGATATAATATCGTAAAATAAAATAAAAAGTGAGAAAACCAGAGAAAATAAAACAAAAAATGAGGAAAAAATAAAAGTCAATATTTTTCTCGTTCGGATTGCTAACTGGTTAAGGTAGCGAACATTCATTACATACACAAAATCCTAGGAAGGTCGGAAGATGAACAAGTTACAGCTTCATCGTTTTTACTACCACAACACGCACATTAACTCTAGCAAGTGAGCGGATGGATATTTGGTCCATTTAACGACTTTAGACGGTCTAGAAACCTATCATGTTTGAAATTTCAAAGACCGACTTCTGTTAACCTCTGTTTTGATCAAATAATCCACCATATTCTTGATAAGCAAACACGAGGTGCTATTCTATTCTTTATTGACGCTAATGCTGCCGTTTCAGCGAATTTCGCTTCTTCAGAGTATGGAAAGGTTAAGCTGGTTGCAGCCTTGCCAGCCAAACACCTCGACAACCAAACAGAGAAACTGCTAAGCCTAGATTTTTTTATCACTCGCACTGAAAGCAAAACATCCTCCTCTCACATTCACTGCATTCTAAGAGTCGTTCACTCAGTATTTCACGTAGAAACCAACCGCACACAGTTCCCATGGAGGCTTAATGTGTCCTTCTCACATTAAGATGTCACTCTTAAATACTTTATGAGATCACACGTGATAACGAGCTATTCCTTTCTACGGTTTTTCATCTCCGGATTCCTGGGTTTTATTTAGAATGCTTCGAAAGTTTTGCGCGCTGAAGTATTCCATTCCTGTGCGAAGTTGGTAATGTCTACTTCAAAATCTCCGTTATGTCTTTATGTTCTATGCACACCTAGTGAAACATTTGGTTAGACTTTAAATTTACGACTACTTGTTCTTTTGTACAAACGCGCAGTGGCCTCTGCCCGTTTCGCCAATGTATTCGTCCCCACACGCTTTATGAGAGATTCAACAAACCGTACTCGAACTCGTGCAGCCACCGTCTCTACCGTTGGAGCATATAATGAAATTTTACGTTGAACGTAGATGGTCATGCAGGCGGTTGCGAAATAGCTGGCGTCTTAGAGTGCCAGTGGTTTCCCGGTCACTCATAACGAATTGTATAGGTCGACCATTCTCAACCAACGTCTTATCGCTGCACTTATTTTGTTTGAAGTGAAGGGCGGGACAAAGGAAACCTCATTATCGCTAGACTTATCATTTGGGAGCATGGATTTTCTTATATACCTATCCTGAGAAGCTACAGTCTCCTAGCCACTGGAAATGGCTATTTGAAGCGCTAGTTTCAGGGATTCCTCTTTCTGTTCTCTTACTGTGCACGCACGGATGGCTGTTCGAAGCATGTTTCTTACAAGCGCCTTTTTTAATCACATATTATGCCTCAAGGATGGAGACCGTGATTGCATGGCTTCGGGTACGATTTATCTGATCTCTTTCAAAGCGTACGAGAGCGGATACATTGGCGAAACGGGTAGACCACGCTGCATCCGTAAAAAAGAGCACCTCGTTGGCCAACGTTGTTGAGCCAAATACTCCACTAGGAACGCATAGGACATAGACATAACGTAAAAGATTTTGAGGTAAAAGTTACCATCCCCACACAAGAATAGAACACTTCAGCGCACAAAGCTTTCGAAGAATTCTGGATGGAACCCAGGAATCCGGAAATAAACCGTGGAAAGGAATGCTTCGTAATCACGCGTGGTCATACAAATTATTTAGGGACGACGTTTTTATGAGAGGCACATTACGCTGTGGTTTCCATGTAAAATAACGAGTGGAGCTCTAATAGAATGCAGTGATTGCGGGGAAGCTATTTTGTTTTCAGTGCGATTGAAATGCTGGCTTAACATTTTCTCTGCTTGGCTATGGAGGTGTTTCGCTGACTATGTTGCAGTCAACTTGAATTTTCCAGGCTTTAGAGAAGGCGACATCCGCTGAAACGTCAGCATTAGCGTCAACAAAAATTAAAGTAACAACTCGCTTTTACTCATCAAGAATTTAGTGTTACACACTCCAGGATCGACTTTCTATTAACGTTGGCATTGGAATATGAATACGTCGTTTTCTTGTTCAGCACTCGCGAGGTTGTCATACAGCATATATTTACTTCAATGAAAAAACACAACACAATACAACAGTAGCTGACGTTTCGGGCAGAATCGCCTGCTTCAGAGACTGGAGGGGAATACTGCTATACAATCTACTAGGCCAAACGCTTCAATAACACAAAAAGACGAAAAACTATGGTATACATGATCAACAGCTTCTCGAAAAACTCACCGCTTTTATACGTGACTTTCAATGAGGAATATTAGAAGAGCTGATTATAGTCGCATATGGTTGATGACTGCACCATCCCACATCAGAGATTGATGCGAGCATACGGGGTCAGATCGTGTATGACCTACCTCTGGGAATTCCTCCCTGGTATTCATTGCAGGATTTTTGGTATTTATGAAAAAAAACTTTGAGGAGTTTTCGAGCTCGTGTTTTGGTCTCCTGTGCAAGGATATTGACTTTTACTTCAAATGCGTCTGCGCTATGCTTTTGTATCCTATGCGCGCCTAGTGGGGTACCTTGTCTTGCTTTTCGTTTGCTATCTAAGTGCTTTTTTATACACAAAGATCTGCCCGTTTCGCCAATATATTCATTTTCGCAACTATTACAAGGGATCAGGTATATCGTACCTGAACTCATGCAATCACCGTCCCTGCCGTAAGGGCAAATTACGCAATTTTTTGTTTCACATAGACACTCACACAGGCGGTTGCGAACCAACTGACGACGTAGAGTAGCAGGTGGTATTTCAACTATCGCTACCGATTTCTCTAGACCTACCCCTCTTAAGCATCATTTTATAGCTATGCTTATTTCATCGCTAATAAAGGGCAACATAAACGGGACTTCCTTTCGGCCAAGTGTTTCGTTTTGGTGCGTCGCTCTCCTATGCTTATCTCGTTGGGTTACTATTTCGTAGCCATTGGAGATGGCTATTTGTCGAGGCAAGCCGCGCGATTCTTCCTTTGGTTCCCTGCTTCTGCATACAGAGGTAGCTGCTCGAAACACGTTTCTCACAAGCACTCTGTTTGTGGGTGAAGGGTGGGAAAGAGGAAATGAACCAGGATGTTTTTGTTACTTGGTTTTCGGTACCACTTTGTCAGAAAAGTGTTCTGAAGCAACTATGCGTAGGATCGCATGCAGCTTTTATTACCTTCGAGATCGACTCCGTTATGAAGCCAAAAAAAAATATTAAATAGGAATGAAAACGAAGAAATGGCGGTATTACCACTATCTCCTTTCTCCAGAGCGTTCTTGCGACAGCAGGACCCCAATGTCGAAATTAGTACAAAGTTTCGCATGTTTTCGGACGATGTTCTCAAAACCTTTGTCGACTATCACGATAGATAGTGTATCTCTAGCCTCACAGCTTCGCAATATCGTGGCATGCGAGAAATCAGAGAATTAATAAATTCGAAGACCATTACACTATCAGTTAGTGATAAAGGGGGAGAGTTCGTAGTTATTCGTCGGCAGTTAGATGTTAAGATAACGGAGGAACATCTTAGTGATGTTACCCCTTATCGCCCGTCGTCTGAAAAGGAATACAAAAGAAAATGCCGAAAACTTAGCAATGCATGGATCACAGTAGCAAAGGCGGCAGGCTTAAAACCCTCCATTATTTCACATTATGAAGCGGATCGACCAACGTGTCCCGTTTTATACTTACTTATCAAAACACATAAGTTAATATCAGTTGGTGATCTCGGATCTACCAATCCACTATCCTACAAGGTTAGACCCATTATCAGCCGTGTAGACGGGTCAACGGATAGAATAACATGGTTTCTAGGCCGAATACTTATCCAGCTGTTTAACTATATTCCAGTTCACATCACGAATGTCAAAATGTTTCTAGAACGTCTACGTAACGAGTCTTCTAACAACGCGTACATGATGGAGTCCTTTGTCGTTTCCGCGCTGTACACCAACGTATCGAATGGCTCCACAATACAAGCCATCTTCGAACTTCTTGTTGAAGTTGAAGGAAGAGTAGCAATGCATGCCTTGTCCATTCAGCAGCTTATGGTTTTTCTAAAACAGTGCCTAAACTGCTCGATTTTCAGATGGTCTGGAAATTTTAACTTATTATTTTCTGCCTACTCTTTTTCTAATGGCAGGGTATATTGCGAAATATAACTTCAATGATGCTGAGATATTTGCAAAACTCCGGACCACAGGTCGATAGAACTAGCTGAGAGACAGGCGAAACGAAGAGCCCGGATTGTGTGGTGGTGAACGCATTACTCCCCGGAAAGGACAATAGCGCGTTCGTTCCCCACCGCAGACAGGTGCGGTTCGGAGTTTTGCAAATATCTCAGCATCACTGAATGTCTGGGGATTATCACGCACAAATTAGAGGGCTGGAAATGGGGTAGCGGTTGGCTCCAATTCTCGCCATTGCGCTTATGTCTAAAATAGAAGCTCCGGTTATCTATCTCTGGCCGATACTCCACTGTAGATATATAGATGATTGTTTTGTCATCTTCCCTACTCAGAATAAGGACAAATACTTTAAATTAGCGATGGTTGCAATGCCACCAGCTACTCTACGTCGTCAGTTAGTTCGTAACCGCCTGTATGAGTGTCTATGCTAAACACAAAATTGCGTAGTTTGCACTTACGGCAGGAAAGGTTTTTGCATGAGTTCAGGTACGATATACCTGATCTCTTGAAATAATTGCGGAGATGAATATATCGGCGAATCATGTAACTGTTGATCATGTAACCGCCATAGAGTTTTTCGTCTTTTTGTGCTTTTGAAGCGTTTGGCCTAGTAGATTGTATATCAGTACACCCCTCCAGACTCAGAAGAAGGTGATTCTGCCAAAACGTCAGCTATTGTTCTATTGTGTAGTGTCTTTCTATGGGAATAAATGTATGCTGTATAACAACGTCACGATTGCTGAACAAGAAAACGACGCATTATGGAGAAGTTCCAGTATATTTTGACGATGTCAGTCTATCGGTAATATATACTTCAATTATATCTGTTCGTGCTGGGATGTTCTACACACGACGAATAACCTCGATAAGATGTAAAAAGGCTGAATAACTACACTATTTGGTCTTTAGAACATGCATAACTAAAGGTCAATCACAATAATTTACAAAGTCCTAGGTTCCATCTCGCGTCCAGTGGGAGCAAGGCCCTCCATCCTATGTGTGGGCAGATCGGCACCAAGCTTACCTGAGAGGATAAAAACGCTAGTTTGATACATCGGTGGACTTCTGGAACTCATAGTATGGACAAAGTGAGAGCACATACTTTTGTATAAGCCATATAATCTCCATTAAATGGAGCCATGAATGGGGTCAAATGCATGACGCAAAGTCTACGGAGAGTTATCAACACCGAAGGCTTTCCGCCTGTATAATAAATTATCGACTATGATTGATGCTGAATTGATGTCGGTAGCTGTTTTGCAGAATGACGATTATGACGCCTAAATATTTTTCTGCAGTTCCTTCCCACGTCTTCTGTAGTTTACTCTTACCAGTTCAACGAATTCAAAGGTTTTTGCAGATGAGTACGTATTCATTGCTTCAGTAGTTAGTAATATGGTCGGAGAACAGTATGTCTGAGCGAACTAGTTTGAAGTGAAAGGCTTGCAGCCACGAAGCAGACTGCATATCCAACGAGTGATTTCAACGTTTTGAATTTGTGTTGAACCAAAGCGATGTGAACAACAAGATTTTCACAGATTTTGTTCTGAATAGCCGATCTTATCACTAAGCCTATTGTAAGAATCAATCAGATCTAACATAGGAGTTTCTCATGTTCTTCATTCTTCTCTTTTCCTCTCTTCCGACGACTTTGTAATATCATTGGGAGAGGAGTCTGCCGCACGGTTAGTGTTGCACCCTATTAGAAAGCAATTCGAACCTCCTCCCAACGGTATCCCCCAGCGCACGTGAGAATACCTAAGCTTGGCTTTTCCGAAGATTACAAAGTGTATACACTCGACCAGCATTCCACTACACCCATAAAGGAAACGAAATCCTCGATCAGCAGCCGAAGCAACATGCGAAATGTTCGAAAACCTCTGTGTACGATGAATGCAGAGAAAACGAATCGAATGCAAGAAGTGCTGAGAACCGCACAGTAGATTTGGTGGTATAGTGGAAGGTTATAATGCAATGTTATAAAAATATGAAGCAGTTTCTATCCAACTATTATTTTTTACTCCACTTTATTCTTTATCGCATTCATGCGGTTAAATGACAAAGGGTAAAGCTCTAGGCGTTGATCAATCCCTGAGGGATGCGTTATGTATTCGACTTCATTAAATATCGTTGGAGGTGACTGAATGCATATCTGACCTTTACAATTACTCGCGGTGGTCTTCCGATGTATCGAGCCAGTGCTGCTATCCTCCCAGATAAATCTGGTACCAACTTGCAAACCCTGAAGGAATGGAAGGCTTGATGGGCCGTGGACGCGGGGATCGATTCCATGTGTGTGTCGCAGTGGCGCCTCCAACCACTTCGCCGCAGGTGCCCTTTCATGCGGTTACATTTGAAATTTCCAAAACTTTGTTTCAAAAACCGGCTCTTCTTTAACCTTGGTATGATTAAGCAAGATGCACATTCTTCTTGATGGGCCGACATGACGTTGGTAAAAAGGTTTATTAGGCTAGTGTTTCGACGTCTTCGTCTTCTTCAGAGCCAATGATCCGAGTCGATGCTCTACAGTCGCTCGCACTCTAAACATGGTGTCTTCGTTCGCGTATTCAGTCAGTCTTGTTCAATAGAGTACCGTTAGAATGGAACAGCCTCAGCCGGCGATGCTCTTTTATACTTTCCATGACTATCTTTGAAAATAATCAATCGTAAAAGAACAGGACTTTAGAGTAAAAAATCGATATGTGTCAAATCTGTTGAGAAAACCACCTTCATGTGTTTGGCGTTTACCTAGAACTCATTTATGGAACTAATTGGTGTTTCTGTAAGACAGCGATTGAGAATAGTGAAAAGAATGAACCGATAACACAGCAATGCTCTGTTAAGCTAGTTGTATATTTTCAAGGTGGAAATCATACATTACACTCTAGTAGGCCGTCCTGGGACATTTCATTCGTTTTGCTTACCCAGCTATTTTTCTCACTTGTTTGTTCTTCTTCCTTACTTAGTTAGTCATTTATATAACGATATAGTCGAGAATCAGATCAATTATATTCGCCTGTCAGCTGTCACTTTCACATTTGATTGACTTGAAAAACTAATGAGAACCAGTTGGTAACAGTTTTTTCGTCTGCTGATGCCATCATGTCAGAAATCTGGCCATGCACTTTATATCATTGCGCTGTCTCGACATTCATGAAACTACTTCGTTTCTATATGAGTGTTTAGTCCTTCATGCACACATGTCTCCTCAGTGATTTTTCATCACCTTACTATTTTTTTAGTAAAAGTTTAGTTTTGGATTCCACTAAAACTTTCGATCAAGTAAAGCTAAGGGGACACGCAGCGCGGTGGTAGTGATACCGTCCATCACCGACACGGGGCTGGGTCGATCCCGCTCCAGGCTCGCCAAGTCTCCCATCCTCGCAGGTGGAAGAGATTGGTAACAGACTTTTCTGAGCCCGTCCAACTCTTTCCACCAGATGTAAAAACGTTTTAGCGCAGTTGTCCTAAGAATGTCGGGAGTAACGGTTCGACAAGCTCTCAACGACATCCATAAAAAAGACGAAAGATGCTGCCGAGCACGCACGCAGGAACTTCGAAGACCTTTTTAGTCGAAGGATGCGAGGAAGCGAACCGAATGTGAGAAAAAGTTCTGGAACTCGCTCAATAGATGGAAAGACAAACGGTGTGAAATACAAAAAGCACTAATATGACTTGTAAGATTGTTTGCACTTTCATATTCTCAAAGAAAGCTCTACTCTAGTTGGGACCTGTGCTCCTACGTGCTAAAAGAAAGTGACTTGAAGAGATTTTTAATCATTTGCTCTTTTGCTGAGATACACAGATGGCGTGTTTCCGTATATCGTTCATACTTTGTTTTTGCAGTGTTTTTATTACAAGTTTCCTAGTGACTGTCATGGTATTTGTCACTTTCAATCTTCTATAAAAAATAAAGCGGAAGTAAGACTGTGCCTTACTAAATTTATGACTTTAGGCAACGATTTTTACAACAAGTTTTTTCACCTGCTTTTTTTCCTCGTAAATTGGGCTTACTCCTTGCCTTGATACTTACTTGATACTTGAACGGCCCGTCCTCACCAGTGGTGTGGGCCACAGTATAATCACCACTTTTCGGAGATTTGCTGGTTAAGCCATTGTGGTTTTCTTGGAATCCCGAGGACAGTCTGGATAAAGTCTGCCCCAGGTCGTCACCATGACAGGCAGTTGCAGCCCTAGTGGATCAGAGGGAGATTTGTCACCATGCGACTTTGATACCAGAACGGTGGTGGATCCTGGTATTAGTTTACTCTTAGCTAGGCTTCCTGATGGAAACGCCAGACTCCTTCTCAGCTTGGGAGACCCTGCCGGGGGCACGAATCCCCAGCTGTATATCGCAGTCCGAAACTCAACACCTCCCAGCCACGATGAGGCGGTAAACCGTTGGGAGGACTCCTTTCCTTACTCACCAACAACTACAGATTTTGCAGCAGAGAAGATTACTTTTTGGTTATTTGTGTTAACCTTTTGCACAGCATTTATAAACTAGCCTTTTTTAAAGTGTTGCCATTGTGAAAGTCTTGTGGCTCGAACAGAGTGGGCAGTGTGTTTGCCGCAAAGCGACCCCGGAATCGGCAAACTGGCTGGCCGAGTTTGGCTTCGCATTCACTTCCTTACAACTCCTTATTTTACATAATAACGAATAAATCTTGTATCTTTTGTGGCTTTCGAGATTTCGAGATTTTGCACGACTTCCTCTCACAAGACGACCCAACGACATTTCGCGCTATCGCTCATCTCTATTTTATATCACTGCAGCATAGTCTTTTGCCTATGCGAGACAATTTTTCTTCCATTTTCATGGAACTCTTTTCAGGTAATATTATTGTTGAGCCAATTTTTCTTAGGCACATTGGTGTTTTTTTTTTATCGTAGTTAGTGTGATTTTCATCTATTTCATATAAATTACACCCGAAAGACACCCTTCGTCGGCGAGACAAATGCAGAGTCGGAAAACTTGACAAAAGTTCTCAATCCTACCATTGTCTTTTGCAAAACGTTTTGTTTTGTTGAATATCTCTATGTGTAGCAGTAATGTTTTCGACTTATTGAGATGATTTGCAGTTTTATCACCTACCATATCAAAGTTCTTCAACGGCGATGCCTCCCGACAGTCTCCCTAACTGTCCGGGGCTCAGTAGACCGGATCGCAAGAGAAATGAAGTCGCCTCGTGAGTTGATATTAGTGAGCGTTCTATTTTGTATTTATACATTTTCTTATAAAGTCTGGGGTTTTCTCGAAAGGCAGTGCAGAGTTCTAGAGCCATTGCAAATAAGGAAGACCTCAATCATTTCTTTTAAATATAAAACACTGGTAATTTGACAAAGAGCTGAAATATACATTAGTAAAGCTGGTTGACAGATTTTCATACTGTCGAGTGCTAGTAGGCACGGGTTCTATGGGAACTTTCCTCATGTGGTCCTGGTATGCCCTATGCCAGTAGACCTTAGCCTTTCCTTAATCGACTTGCTAGTATGGTTTAAATTATCTCGAAATAAGAAGCGGTTGACCACACATTTTCTACTCCTGAAATCATCGGAACAATAAATGTTTAAATAATAGGAAATAATTCTTTGAAGGCACCATGATAGAAATCTCACCATTGTATTATTAATTTTTCCCTCATTCAGTTGGCTTTTGTTCAAACGTTAACATATCTTTGATTGAAATGCGATTGTATGAAGTTAAAAAAAGACCAGTAGAGTCTTTGTGGGTTTTGGGAAAAATCGAGAAAAAACAAATACTGAGGTCGGTTTACGAAAAGAAGTAATACACGGTAAGAAGCATCGCACGAATCGTTATCATTTTCATGAGAACGTTCCAGATTTTTCGGTACGACGCGCCGCGGCGCTCTATTTTGTCGATCTGGTAATTGGCTGGAGATCATCGACGAGCGAACGAGCCAATTAGAGACGCGACGGGGCGGGATTGGCGACTCGGTGCGTGGCACGAGACGCGAAGGCAGCCGATTCAGTAAGTGTGCAGCTTCTGTCTATTCTTTAGGACCAGAACGCTATTTTGGAACTACATAGGATTTTGTATGCAGAAGTGTCGGTCACATAATGTCTCTTCCAGGTTTTATTCAAAAATATTTCGAAATTTTTATTTTTTTTACACGACTCGTCGTTACATCCACTGTACGGGTCTCGGCACTTTTTGTGTTCGACTCGTTTTCCAAGAATGCTGGTCCAGTCGATGGTCCTTGCAATTTCGGGGATAGCCGAGTTAGAGCATTCCCTCGTAGTTTGGCCGAGAGTATTGGGAAATGGTCGAACCAGCATCTTAATTCGTGGTGGACTGTATAATTAGCCGCTGCTCTATTTATCCCCGTAACTTTTGAAATACTAATTAATACAAGAGGCGCATGTGGCGCAGTGGTTGGAGGCGCCACTGCGACGCACTCGTGGAATCGATCCCTGCGCCTTTGGCCCACCAAGCCTTCCATCCCTCCGGAGTCGGCAAATTCGTACCAGACTTGTCTGGGATGATAGGAGGACCGGCTCAATACATCGCTGGGCCATCGCGAGTCATTGTAAAGGGCAGATATGCATTCAATCACCTCCAATAATACTTAATGAAATCGAGTGCATGGCGCATCGCTCAGGAATTGATCAAGGCCAAGAGCTTTATCCTTCAGAAAGCTTCAATTAATTCCACATACCGGTACCACGATTCAAAGTTAAAAAAAAAGATAACGAGAAACGAAGACAAACTAGTTCCTGTGTGCTTTTATGCATGTTTAATTCACTCATATGTTTGTCTTTATAATTTTGCCTTATTCTTTTGGAATATATGGGTTAGATAATGTGAACTTCTTTATCGTCTGATGAAATTCACCGCCAGAAACTTTAATATAACGGATTGTTACATTTTTCTCTACAAAGACTGTTTCTTTCTTTCGGGAACACTTCAATCAGAAGGAGCCGAAAAAGTAGTTCGAAACCTGGTGACCTGTATGGCATGAGCATAAAGTTCTTCTGATTTGGAATCAAACGTAACCGACTCCGATAATGCTGGCTACGACACCAGTATTGAGTATTTTTGTCGTTATAATTTCCCGTTGGGCCACAAAAACATAAATTCTGCGATTTCACATAAATCTGTGAAAGATTTGCACGGAAAATCACTTTTTCTACCAGGCCTCGGTCAATGCCAGGAAAGCCGTGAAACATGAAGGAGGAGAGTTTGCATGCATTTATGTGGATCGCGTAGAATGATAAATGCTTTATGGCGTCTGCAAACCTCTTAACGTTAATTACGTTGAGCGACTTTACACGTGCACCTGGAATGAGTGACTGATACAACCGTTCGATACTTAAATACCATCTACCATTTGGTAAGAGTTGAGCACATTAGTTAGTGGCTCTTCGAAATACAAACGTGGTCTATGGTTTGATATCACTCCGTTTGCGAAATAAGTTTTCATCTTTAGGAAGGGTAAATCGGTGTCCGACTCGTCTGATAGAACGAAGATACATCTTAATCTTGATACATCGGTAGGCCTCTAAAAGTGAATTTATGGGCTAAATATGCATTTAACCACAATGATGCTGAGATAACTCGAAAGGCCGACTTTCTATAAACTTCGGCATAGATAATTGATATAATTACTTATATGGTCCTATAAACTGATCTTCTTAAGCTGATGCGAGGTTGGTACAGGTCTTCGTTGTCGGTGCCGTTATTGTTGATGTTGTTGGTCGATGGCTGACGTTTCGGCGACTTCGCCTTCCTCAGAGCCTAGACGTATTTTATATTAGAATATTTTTACTATTGGGTGGAAAAAATGGTTAAAGTATCAATGAAGATCAAACTTTTAAATAAACGCCATATTGAGCAGAAACGCCACTCACCATGATGTTACGTCTGGGACTGGACCACGCGTAGTTCACCTGGGGTCGCTAGCAGGACACATCCCGGGGCCAAACATCATTTTGAAATAGGGCGCCAGGTCGCGTGTGATAGCGAGGCATTCGTCTTTCCTGTTCATCTTTGGATTTTTGAAATTTATCCAAAACGCCTCAAGAGTTTTGCGCGTTGATGTTTTTGATTCCTGCGCTAGGATCCGCACATTCACCTCAGTATTATACCTAAACTCATGCAATCCCCATCTTTTCCGTTAGGACAGATCATACAGTTTTCTGAGCTGCACAAACGATCATAGAGACGGTATCGAACTAACTGGCGGCGTAGGGTATTGGGTGGGATGTCAACAATCGTTACATAATTTTCAAGACCACTTTTTCTTAAGCACTTTTTAATGGCGTGACTTACTTCATTTGATGTGAAGGGCAGCTTAAAGGGGATCCTACTTTCGTCTGAAATATTATTTTGGGAAACTACCCAACGTTTTCCTCTAACCCGAGTGGCTTCTACTTCGCAGCCATTGGAAATGGCAATTTTTCGTGCCAGGCTTCGCGAATCCTTCCTTTCCTTTTCTCCTGTACACACATTTTCAGCCGTACTGTACATGTTTTTGGTATGTGCTTTTTTCATGTGTGAAGGATAAGAGGTGAGGTAGTGAACTAGTAACAATTCAAAGCATTCATCCATTTGTTCTTGTGTGGAACAGACGATGAAGCACTCGTCTGTGTACTATAGAAAGCCGCAGAGATTTTGAATTCAAGAGCTATCGAGCCAGGCGCACACCGCATTTTTGTTGGCTTGTGAGGTTGGAGCTTAATTTTCCTTGTTGGTAGTGTTTTCACAAGCCAAGTAGTAAAAACATTCTAGTTCATTACCTCTCCTTTCATCCTTCATACGTGAAAGAGCTCTCATCAAGAACATGTACCGAACAGCTAAAAACGTGCGCAGAAGAGTAGGAAAGGAAGTAATCACTAAATTTGGCAGGAAAAATAGCCATTTTCAACGGCTACGAAGCAAGAGCCACTCGGGTTAGGCAAAACGGTAAAGTAGTTCCCCAAAATAATGTTTCGGATGTAAGTAAGGTCTCTTTTAAGCTACTCTTCATATCAAATGAAGTAAGTTACGCCATTAAGAAGTGTTTTAAAAAAAGAAAAAGAAAAAGTGGTCTTGAAAAATGAAACGATTATTGACCTGCCACCCAATACCCTACGCCGTCATTTGGTTCGTAACCATCTCTATGGTCGCTTGTGCAGCTCAGAAAACTGTATGATCTGTTCCAACGGGAGACTGGGATTGCATGAGTTCAGGTATAATATACTTGATCTCATGTAAAGCATGCGGTGAAGAATACATTTGGATACCGCTTTTTGTCCGCAAAAGAATATCTGGATGGGAAAGTTAAAATTCGTCGAAGCATTCCTCTAGGTGCACGTAGGACACAAAAGCACAATGGCGATGATTTTGAAGTGAATGTGCGGATCCTAGAGCAGGAATCAAAATCATCAACGCGCAAAACTCTTGAGGCGTTTTGGATAAATTTCAAAAATGCAAAGATGAACCGGAAAGACTAATGCCTCACTATCACGCTTGGCCTGACGCCCTATTTCAAAATGATGTTTTGACCCAGGGGTGTGTCTTGCTCGCGGCCACACGCAAACAACGCGTGTGCCAGTCCCACACGTAACATCATGGTGAGTGGCCTTTCTGCTCAATATGACTTTATTTAAAAGTTTGATCGTCATTGATGTTTCAACTTTTTTTTCGCCGAATAATAAAAATATTCTAATATAAAATACGTCCAGGCTCTGAAAACGAAGTCGTCGAAACGTCAGCCATCGACCAACAACATCAACAACAATGACAACGACAACGAAGACCTGTACCAACCACGCATCAGTTTAAGAAGATCGATTTATAAGATCATATAAATAAGTAGATGCTGAGATATTTGCAAAACTGCAGACCGCAGGTATCTGCGGTATGGAACGAACGCGCTATTACCCTTTCCGGGGCTAACACACATTTACCACCACGCCAGTCCTTCCTTCCTTCTGTCTGTTAGCTAGTTCTATCGATCAATGCCATCAGCAATCACATGTGAACGGCGCAGGTGGAACAAAGCCACAGCAGACACCTGTGGTCCGGAGTTTTGCAATTATCTCAACATCGTTGCAGTTGTAACACACATAATACCCTGCCGTAAAAATTGTAATAGGTAGTAAATGAAAAATTTATCATTGTAAATATGCATTTAGCAACCTCTGCATTGCTTACTAAAGTCGAAAGCACTGGTGGTTCCTCAGTGATAGACCCCCTCATGACTATGTTTAATCTTGGGTTTGTTGCGGACTGGTCGACTCCCAATTTTTAGCCTTTGTGGATTCGCTGGTTTTTTGAAAACAAACAATATTTTTTCGTTAATTTCAGGACTTCGTGGATTGTAAACATGAATAGATTGTGCAAAAGATGTTATCTATAATGTTTACTTTTTATTTTTTGCCTTCTATTATTTTATGGCAGGGTATTAAGCCAAACACAACCAAAAGATTGCTGAGATATTTGCAAAACTAGCTGAGAGACAGGGGAAACGAAGGACCCGCATGGTGTGGTGGTGAACGCGTTGCTTCCCGGAAAGGACAATAGCGCGTTCGTTCCCCACCGCAGACAGCTGCGGTCCGGAGTTTGCAAATATCTCAGCAATCTTGCGATGTTATTTATGGTGATGTTTATTATATGCTACTGCGGTTACTCATACAAACACGTTATTGTCAGCATGTGGAAGGGTTTTACAACTTATGGGTCTCCTTTTCAGTATTTTCTATACCCGCGCACTCTCTTCAATAATTATCATCCACTTTAACGATTCGAATTGAAGCGGCAGTCGATTACCACAGAAATTTCCTGTTAATGAACTCGTTCGAAACATGATATTCTGTATATTTCTGAGTGCAGAACAGAGTTTTATCGACCAATGTCCAGAATGAACATCTGTATTCTACAAGCTATAAATTGGTGACAAATAGTTCTGTCTGCTGAAATAAACCACTCTAAAGAGTATGAGACTCATAGTGGTTTTTACTGACACCCGTAAGTTTCACTCGAAGCGCGAGTGTTAATCAACGCAGTACGCTTTATCCCGCAAGGTTGTCTACCATATTGCTCTGAACAATTGCGTTTTAATGATGCTCTTCGCACAATGAAATATTGAAGCAAAAAAGCTTTCGTGCCGCAAAAATAGCAAACCTTAATTTATTTAACACGTTAGCAACCACCTGTTCCAGAGGTGGGATCTCGGTTTGTGGAAAACAAACAACTGATTTATCGTCACAGCATTTTGGCCACTAGGGTATCACACGTAGCTAGTGGGTTCGCCGGATGTCTTCTATCGTAAGGAAATAAAACTGACGTGTGTTCTGGTTGAAAGTTCTAAGTTAAACTATTAGGAAAATCAAAATGTCAGATCAAACAAAGACTATTTCTGACATCTGCTCCTTTTTGAGTTCATTCAAGATCAAACATTAATAGAAAGATGTCATATTCGATCACTCTGACGAAGAAATTCTGTTCGCATTTCTAAAGCTTGAGAATGATACTCTGCTTCAAACAGAAATCGAATCCATAAAGATCTTGGTCTGATGAGCCACGAACTTCTGGGGAAGAAGGATGTGAATTGTATTGAAATATTCTAACTCTTATTTGCCGCCTATTTTTAAGACAAATAAGCAGAATAGAATATGAAAAATTAGGCACTAAGCAAAAGTTAAAACATTGTGGTGTCGACCGCAGCTCGAGCTTAACTAGGCTCAAAGCCGATTTGTGCTCCCTAAATGAATCCTGTGCCCGAGTGATTGCTGATAACACTATTAGAGTAAAAACATGGCTGAGAGAAAGGCAAAGCAGGGGTCTTGTGTGGCATTGTGGATAGTATGTGAGCCGCCGCATAGGGTAATCATGGGTTCGAGGCCCATCCAAGGTTTCGAGTTTTGCTGATATTTCAACATTCTTATGATTTTATCTGAATCACCTACCGCCTTCATTCAATGGGAAAGCTGTGAAAATTTCGAGCGTGGACCCTAGATGAACAGAGCATCAATAGGAAGCTAAATGTGTTACAGTCGCCGCATGTCCACCATAAGTTACCGATGGCCAATGTTGAATGTGCTACCAGCTTGCGGCCTAGCAGGAGCAACATTTTCTAACACAGGTTCGCTACCAGCTAGACGACTTAATAGAGGAGTTTATCCTCTTCGATTTGGATTAGTGGTGCCATTTCAATGAATTAAGCGTCGTTCACCACATTTCCAAATTGAGTGATTTTTTTAATTTAAAAGGGCGACGAATGCTTGCATAATTGAAGAATTACCTGCGAATGTTTTCCTTTCGTGACTACAGATCGCTTTCTCATAAAGTTTCAATCTTTCCGCTACAATCGCAATTTTAGCGATTAATTTTCCACAGATTGCGTGGTTCACAGAAGTGAGCTTCATTTCAGGTGTGCTGGAATTTCTCTCTGTCGCTATCGGTCTGGTGAGCATACGAGGGGAAGTTTCACAACGATACTTATGTATGGATCGGGACGGGAAATTATATGCAGCGGTGAGATTATAAGTATTTACATCATCATCATTCTTTTTTATTTATTTGTCTTTTATATGAAGTTGTAAGTTGTTAGCGGGTTTGTACTCATGTTGAAAGCTTTCATAAACAGTGCTTAAATCGGTCACCTGTATCACGTGTAGTCCTGTTGGTCGTCGAGTGACTCGAGCGGGAATCAGTAGATCTTCCTATAGCATTACGTGTCCCGCCTACTTTATCTTCGACTGCTTGGTATACAGAACGGCATCTTTGATTTTTGATCGTTGACACAAGTCGGAGCTTCGGATCCCTTCTCTTACTTGCGTGGCACGGGATACTCCTAGCATCGCCCTTGACTGCGCGTTAAATAACGCAGGGTGATCCGTCATCCTGCTTACGCAGCGGCCAGGTTTCTGACACATACGTTAACACAGGAAGTACGGTTGAGTCGAAAAGGTGGGCACGGAGTCGGGTGTTCTTTGTCCTCTTCACTACATCCTCGATGCTCTTGAAAGCTCTCCAAGCTGCTTGTTTCCTTCTGCTCAACTCTGGAGCTAAGCCGTTCATCATGTTGATTTTCCTACCTAGATGAACATAACTGGAGGATTCGGAGATATTCGTACCGTTGAGCGTGAATGGGGCATACGAAACCAATCCGTTTCTCATGAACATCGTTTTCGTGAGATTTAGTCGAAGACCAATCCTTCCACAGGCTTTATCAAAGTCGGCAAGCATTCGTTCCTCTTTGTTAATGTTTTGTGTTATAGGGACGATGTCATCAGCAAAGCGAAGATGATGTAACTGCCGACCATCGATTTTCACTCCCATAGTGTCCCATTCCAATGTTCGCATGACATTCTCCAAGATGTCCTTAAATAATTTTGGCGAGATGACATCGCCTTGCCTAACACCTCTTTTGTCGTCGATGTTTATACGGTTGTAGAATGATGACATTCTGGTCGTGAAACTTTTGTACAGCTCGCGAAGATTTTTTACATACTGAGCATGGACTCCATGACTATCAAGGGTAAAAGCCTTTAAACGATAAAAATGAGGCAGAGCGGACTTTAGTACTTTCGCGATTCTTCCGTGGGTCTTGTTATTGTGTGGGTGTGGTCTAACGTACTAAAACCTTCCCGAAACCCTGTTTGCTCACACGGCTGCTCTTCGTCCAGTGTTCTGCCAATCCTGTCTAGGATGACTCTAGTGAAAAGTTTGTAGACGAAATACAGCAAGCAGATTGGGCGATAGTTGCCGTTATCGTGTAGGTCATCCTTCTTGAACAATAACACGGTCTTGTCGGCCTTCCATTGAGTAGGAGCC
Organism: Angiostrongylus costaricensis; assembly: GCA_900624975.1. NCBI lineage: Eukaryota > Metazoa > Nematoda > Chromadorea > Rhabditida > Metastrongylidae > Angiostrongylus > Angiostrongylus costaricensis. Next base: position 72,345 of record UYYA01004025.1, on the reverse strand, counting down.
TTGCATTCAGACAGGTAACGTGTAAAGAGCCGAACCAATGGCTTAAATCGGTAACAGGGCTTATTCTCCTCACTAGGGTCATTAGCGAGTACTGTAATCAAGGAAGGTTCTTCAAATTACAGCACCTCTATCGCATTCCTTGCACTACCGTAGTCTTAGCCAACATAGCATTTAGAATTTCGTTGCTTCTAATTTGGACCTTCCATCAATCAAGCATTATTGACCAACTGGAAAGCTTGACAAATGCTCGTTAATATCTTGTCGTTCTGACTGCTTTATTGTTCAATTCGAAAGTTCCTCGAAAGATTCGAAAAGTCAAAAATACGAGATGATTGAAAGAAACTAGTTTTTTCTTTACTTGAAAGGGTTTACTATGTTTTCTTGCAATCATTGAAATATTAAGTTGTGGTTTTAATTTAATAAGTAGAAGCAGTTGTTTCACACGGTCGCCAAAACCATTTTAATGCCTTGTGCTTAACCTTTCCTCCCAACGGTTCACCGCCTCATCGTGGATGGGAGGTGTCCCTGGGTATCGGACTGCGATGTACAGCGGGGGATTCGTCCTCTCGGCAAGGTCTCCCAAACTGAGAAGGAGACCGACGTTTTCATCAGAAAGCCTAGCTAAGATTAAAGTCTCATGGTGGCAAATCTCCCTCTGATCCACAAGTAGCGCGACTGCTTGTCGTGGTGACGACCGGGAGCAGACTTTGGCTAGGGTGTCCTTGGGATTCCAGGCAACCACAATGGATTAACTAGCAAATCTCTGAAAAATGGTGTTTATGCTGGGGCCCGCACAACTAGTGAGGACTGGCCGTTTAAGTATCAAGTATCAAGTGCTTAACCTCTACGTATTTTTAAAAATTAGCTAATCCTTCGCTGACCTCAATAAATATTTAGTATACTATCACACCACTCAACAATTATTTTTCAGGCCCCGCAGAACTACACTTCTGAATGTGTATTTCTCGAAGAAATGATGGAGAACTACTACAATTTGTATTCGTCATGTGCTCATGGCACACGAAAGCGACCATGGTACGTCGCGTTGGTAAGTGATCCGTTCATATTCACGGTCGAAAATCTCTTCGTATTCTTTTTCATGTATTTTCTTCGCAGTAATCGTTTCATTGTTAAAGCGTCGAACTGGTCGAAGTCGTCGCGGAAAGAACGCACGACGACGGAGGAAAGCCAGTCATTTCCTCGTTATACACTATGACACACCACCTCCAGGAAGTTTAGGACAATATGACTTAGGTGAGGATAAAGGATAAAGGATAAAGGATAAAGGATAAAACCGTAAAGGTCTCGGCATTGATCTGTTCGTGAGGGATGCGCCATGCATTCGATTGCATTAAATGTCGTTGGAGGTGATCGAATGCATATCTGGCCTTTACAATGACTCGCGGTGGCCTACTGATATATCGATCCAGTGCTGCTCTATCATACCAGAGAAGTCTGGTACCAATTTGCCGAACCCGGAGGGTTGGAAGGCTTGGTGGGCCATGGGTGTGATCGATTCCACGTGTGTGTTGTAGGGCGCCTCCGACCAGTGCGTCACACGTGTCCTTAGGTAAGGATAGTAAACGTGAAGTCACATTAACGAATAAATTCTTGCAAAATCTTTTAACGTTAATAATTCGCTTAGGAATGCGCAGTGCATTCAACCACATTCGTTGCGTCTCGGAGATGGATGACTATATTTATGTATCAAAGCAGTATTTCTTGTCCTTCAAAAAGACTTTTAAAATTTTACCAATCACGGAAGTGCAATGAAAAGTTCGCTAAGCTTATCCGTCGAAATCAAACGCATGACCTTATGCATCCACGAGCACTTCTGGTCATTAAGCTATATGCGCACATGAACCTGTTGGAGTGCGAAGAGAAGAAATTTTAGATCCAACCCTAAATTACTCCTTGAAATTAACTTTAAAACTTTCCCAATTTCTAATTTTTGTGTAGTTAAATTAACTAAAAAACTCGAACTCCAGTGAAACTGAAACCTCTCCAAAATGTTTAGTGGAAGCAAATTTATCGACGATTGGAATTACACAAATTCCGGATGTATTAACTAATTGCGCCTGATATATTCTTTAGCATAAGTCATAGCATACGGCAAGTTGCCTGAGAACTTATTTCTATCTATCTTGCGTTTCACCGACGACGATCACCTTCTGTTAGGCCGTTTCCTCAATGTGCTTTAGCCAAATGCGCCACTCGGCCTGGCAATTAGTCACGTAGTCAGTTGAGTAACTGCTGTTACGCTTATGGATGTCGTTTCAAGTTAGGTAAGAGGGTAATCTAGTGAGGAACAGGACAAGGACTGCAGATAAAGAAGTAGTATACGAATAAACAAAATTATAAAATATGCGTAATCTGAAGTTTTGCTACTTCAAGGTCGCCTGCTGGCTCCATCGTTGAAACACCAACCGCCAAAAGATCAGTCGTTCATACAACGTCAAAATTTGGCGAAGATGCAAACACGGATCGAGCAAATCCAGGGTCAACTAGAAAATCGAGGTCCAACAACATCAACTCACCTGCGTAGAATTCGTAAACGTAAACGACGACGACAACAACGACTGGAACGCGAACAGCGACGACGACAACAACGACAGCAGGAGTTGGAGCGTTTGCGTGAGCAGGAACTCAGTCAAAAACGCAGACCCAAGTGAGTTTCTTAAGGATTACTCTTTTCACTCTTAAGGATAATTTGACAGAAGCAAAAGTCCATATAATAAATTTAATTCACAATTATGTATTGTAGATTTTTCATTAGAACAACAATTGAAGCGTAAGAAGTTCAACTTTCAATACACTTGTGGTAGTGACATTGTTTTAAACTATCGCAGTGGACGAACATAGCAGATAGTCATCTTCGTTCGTTTCTACGGTCTACTATGGTTTTAAATATGTGGAGCCCTTATGAAGCATTAGTTCTTCTTCAGAGGACCTGCCACCCTATCAGTCCACTCTGTTGGTTTTCCTTCGTGAGTCTTTTATTTCTCCATCGCTTCTTTAAGAAGCTAAATTGTCTTTTTGTCCAAAGTGTTCTTATGCTGTCCGACTATTTCTATATAACTCCAAACGTGTTCTCGTTTGGCTACCAGAAGCATGACATCTTTCGGGAATTTGAGCATCAAACTTCGGACTGGTTCTCAATAGTTTTCGGATGACTTCTTTTAGCATTTTGTAACCTGTGAATGGTTTGCATAATTTTTCACGTCGACTATTACTTTTTTTGAATGGTTCATTTTCTGTCTCGAGGTCTAGCACAACTTTCACTGATGAAATAGTTTTCCCGTCTTTTGGATAGGAATTTCTTTCCTTAGAATAGTGTTATAACCGTAATTCGGTTTTTCCAACTCATCAACACATGCAGCCGATTTTTCTATTATATTCTATCAGTCCATATCTTGACTCGGTGCGCTAAGGATGAGAACAGCTCAGTCTTGATAAAGTTCCCGAATTCTTCAAAATATCTGTGACATTGTGTGTGGTGCTCGTTGTCGCAGTCAGATTTCAACTCGCAAAATGAACTTTTGCGGAAGGTCTCTATATGGTTTTTGGAAAGGTTTAAGATTTAGCTCATTATTTAAGAGGTGCCGAAAACGAAGTGGCTAGAGATGCCGTACAGTACACGTATGGTGTCTAATTCAACTTCACGCCAGACCTGAAAGAAACACTCCTCCAGCTATCCGTCATCGGTCAACAAATTAGTACAGAGTCGCCTCGAAAATGCTTCATTTCATCTACAGTGGTCCGTGACAGTTCTCATTTTCTTTGGATAGCCTAGAACGCTCTATCCCAGGACTCCATGGAAAATGAAGAAGGCCACAATTCTCAAGTAACAGCAGAACCCATACGCAATCCGAACACCTTCGTGGATTTTGGCTTCAAGAGAAGTAAATAAATGGAAAAAGAGCTGGAATTCGCACAATATCTAAGAACGGAGTAAATAAATCTTTAAAGAAGTATCAATCAAAAACTGGATCTTCACCGAGAATCCTTTCTGGTGCAATAAGACCATTTCGGAATTTTGTCTCTTTCATGGGCTTGCGCGAAGCTTTTACGAAAAGCTGTTAATTGTGGATAATATTCTGGAGTCTCCAGAGAGTTTAAAGGTGCAATGATTCGAGTCGAGTGTCCATAGCATGTGGTAACATCGAGCCAAATCGGGATCTGTGGAGCATCATAAGAAAAAGAATGATCTCTGGTTCGGTTAGTTTCGCAATCTTAGAGAGCTATAGTACAATTCGAACGAAACTACAAGGTCCTGGAGAAATATGGAGCGTCGAAGAACTGAACACATCTCGACGTGATTATGAACTTCGTATTCTACGCGTATTTGTTTTCTAGGAATATCAAAGACAAAATATATACAGTCCAATATTTAGAACACTTAAGCTATTCACTTCTTTATAGATTATCTGATTCCTTTGAAATATGAATCGGATTCGACTTTACACGTTCCGAACATTAATTTCAGATTATCTGGAGCAGGTCTTCTTTGGTCTGGACCTTATTAATCTTTCATTAATGCCAAAATCCAAACATTGCCATTGATTTTGGCTATTAATTTTAATGTACTATTGATTATCCGCAAGTCGTTGGAGACATTCTCTCTCATCAACTCCGCCCACGATGATGATCTCAACGCGCTGGTTGTCCGCTCTGTTACCGCATCTCGATGACATACAGCTGCTAATCGTCATTTTAATAATTTAATTATGGAGCTTTATAACGAGCTAAAATATCGTTGTTGCTTTTTATTTCAAGCTGAATAGCTTTCCTTATCGATAATTTTTATCTGCGAGGAGTTTCAACGAGTTGAAGGAAACATTTCTATGTCACTTTTCATTCCAACAAAATGGAACATCTAGATTCTCGAAGGAAATCACTTAACTGAACGAGTTTCACTAATTAATTGTGAGCGAAGAAGAACAGTTTCGATCCTGATAAAAGAACCTTTTCGAAAGAATCGATTCTGTGGACGAAAAATTCACATCTCTAGAGAAGTGGGAATCTCCTATCACTAACAGTGATAACTTCAAACTTTAGAATTTGAAGCATACTGGTGCTAAGCAAATTAGATCCATCCTCCAAGGTGATAACTCGCTAGATTTCCCAGTCTCTCACTCGAATGGCACATTTGAAGATGTTTCCTATCAGAGTTTCTGGTGAAACTTCATCGCTTTCTCCACTAACTGGCGCCACCTGCTTTCTCATATGACCAATTCAGCAACCCCCTTCCACCCTTCCGTCCAGCTAAACCCACTTATTTATCGCCTCTAACTACGTGTTCAGCTATTTGTATACTTTTATTTCCATTCTTTGACCACCAACACTTCAAGTATCTCCAATATGATGTCTCTCGCTACATACTTTTACATGTGTGCATTGGAATCGTGCATATTTCCTCTTGTGAACAACTCTATTAACGAAACGGATCATTACGAGTACTAAATTAGGTGAATAAGCTGTATTAGGAGTTGTAACGCGGGTATCACGAAGCTCTAATGCATTCATCGTGATATTCGTTACTAAACCCAAATGTATATGTATTGATTGTTTGCGGACAAAGTTTCTGCTTCCCGGTGTATTCCGTTGATCGATTCTTGTACATTGACAGATTTCCACTGTCTTTTTATACTAAGCACAACTGTCGATTCGAAAATGACTGCATACCGACATGAACAAATAAAACGAATATTTCTGCCATATTTCATCTTATAGCTATGGTAACAGAATTCAATGACTCAGCCAACCTACACGTTCCAAAACAGTGAACAACAAGAAAATGTTTTAGGCACAGGCAAAATGGATAACCAATGTACGGCACGAAAGATGCCAAGGTAACACTATGAACGATTTTTAACGTATCACTCTCAGCATAAACAAATCTCTGACAAAAATCGTTAGTGTGGCATTCAATCCCTGCGTCATATAGTTTTTCCTCAATGCTAATATAAGACTAAGACTATACAAACATTGATATGTAAGAAGGGAAGGAAAGAAGAAGTAAAAAAAAAAGTGGAAACTAAAAGCATTTTCTAAGTGGTGTAATCGGTTAATTATCACCATTGCGACCCTGTGATTTGAACAGCTTATTTGATTTCAAACCAACTCTCAAATCAAAACGTCGACGATAGTGCTCCACGAACTTGATGTCACGTGCTGCTTGTTTAGCGATGGCGCCTAAAATAAGATGGTTCTTGACTAGTGACTAACGCAGATGACAGTTTATAATGGTATCATCTCTTTCAAAATCACAGCATCTTTTTCTTAGAAAAACTGCAAACTTAGTAAAGATCAAGACGTTGAATACTTAATAAAGTTTCCATTTTTTTAAAACATTCCTTGATAAGTCAATAAGAGGATGTCAGAGAATAGTTCATGATATTCTTCTTGAGCAAACGAAAAGTGTTACTCCATGCTTTACTCCGATAAAGCTGATGTTTCCGCAGCAACGCCTTCTTCAGAGCCGTTTTTTACGCGACTTCCACTGAAGAAGACTATATGTGACTCTAATCAGCTGCTCTTCCTCAGTGGAAGTCACGTAAAAAAGTGCTCTAAAGAAAGCGATACTGCCGAAATGTCAGCTTCAATGGAAGAAAGAATAAAAGGACAAAGGATAGAACTCTCGGTGTTAATCAATCCCTGAGGGATACGCCATGCATTCGACATCATTAAGCATCGCTTGTAGGTAACTGGATGCATATCTGGCGTTTACAATGACTCGCCGTGACCTACCGATGTATCGAGCCAGTGCTGCTATCATCCCAGACAAGTCTAGCACCAATTTACCGACCCTGGATGGATGCAAGGCTTGGTGAGCCATGAACGCGGGAATCGATTAGTGTGTAGTGCAGGGCGCCCCTGACCACGGCGCCACACGCGCCCGTGGAAGAAGGAATACAGAGAACTATTTGGTCAGTGTCGAGGTTAACAGAAAGTCGGTTGTCAGAAAAATTTATTCCGCCAGATTTTACAGCCGAATAAATTTTTGCAACGACCTCTCGTTAGCTTATCAATGAAAGAGAGCAAGTTGATTATCAAAAACCAGGTGTAACGAAAGTCAGTCTTTAAAAAGAGTTCTGAACAAGCAAAGAAGTGTTATTGCTCCATCTAAAACACTCGATACTGACATCATGTAGTCAAAACGTTAAACTTTGAAAACATAAACAATGAAAGGAAATAACAGCAAATCGAAATAAATCAATATAACTTGGTACCTGTTGTACCGGTCCAAGCCAAAGCAGGATAAAGACCTCGTGCTTTTTCTAAAGCAGTCCTTCCCATATCAGGTTTGTTACTATCTTTTGGACGAAGATACTGACGATAATATATCATTAACAAGCGATGACCAATCTTCGCTCCTGAATACGTTCAACACCATTTTGGATTAGCATAATTATTTCCAAAAACGGGACTAAATTACATGCCGACAATAGAGTGATACTTGCTAAATTCAAAAATCCATAATACAACCACAATAACTCTGAGATTTAAGCAAAACTCAACACCTCAGGTGTGCGTCGAACACGCGATTACTCTTTCCAGAGGTCAGTAAGTTTCCTCATATCTCAGCATCCTTATGGTTGTATTTCACATAGTACCTTGCTATGAAAAAAAAAACAATAGGCAGTAAGTAGAAGTCAAAAATTGTGACCAAATAATACTTCATCCTCTCGAGCTACACCCTTTACTTTACTATTGCTCAATTAATAGAACAAGCAAAGAAACCAGAAACAAGAACCTTACCGGAGGGAAGAGTCAAGCTCCAACCATCATCAAAAAAACTGTCTGATACACCGCTTTCATCTTCACTATTGCATAAAGGACTAGAAAAAAAATTAACTGCGAGAAGAAAACAAAACTACAGCTATGTATGATAAAGGAAAAAGGATAAAGCTCTCGGCGTTGATCAATCTCTGAGGGATGTGCCATGCATTCCACCTCATTAAGTATCGCTCGAGGTGATTCAATGCATATCTGGCCTTTACAATGACTCACGGTGGCCTACCGATGTACCAAGCCAGTGCTGCTATCCCGCCATGCAAGTCTGGTACCGACTTGCAGACCCAAGGAGGGATGGAGGGCTTGGTGAGCCATGGGTAGGGGGATCGATTCCACGTGAGTGTCGCAGTGGTACCTCCAACCATTGCTCCACTACCGCCCAGCTATGTATGATACAAACAAGAATCTTCAGTTTGCAATTGACAGATCGCTATAAAAATGGCTAATACGGCAATCAGAGATGCCCAGGCCTTCACCAAAAGTAAAACTAATTTTAAGAGTGAGTGTAGAGAGATTAAAAACAGTAAAACAACCCCAATACCAATTCCAATTTAAGCTGCAAAGTCTCACCAGACGACCTGCTGCATTAAGAAAAAGTTCTAAGAGAAAAGAAACCACCTAGCTTTCTAAGCTAAAGAAATTGCTACCTATAATCATAATACTCTGCAAACTCTAGCATGCCTTCCGGTTCACGATTAATCTTGCAGTGCTGCTTGTCACGCATGTGGGCTTGACAAGCAGCCGTAGTAGCGAAGCGACTTCGAATGTCAGGACAATAAATGCAACAGTGTCCGGCACCAACCTTCAAACCTATAATGAATTAAACACATAGATTCATAACCTTGCAGATATATGGACGTAAGGCGACAGAAATAAAATTAAACGTTGAAAAAACACCTAGATAGTTAAGCATTCCATCTTCATCAACCAGATGTTTCCTGTCTGGTAAAGAGAATCCGTGATGGAATTTCATATGTTCAGCAATTTGTTCTTTGTTTGACTTTGCTTGCGGACAGAACAAACATGATGTGATAGGGATCGCCTGTGGTATTAAATGTTAAGAAAAGCTTTCGCTATCATGAAGCAGTCCAATTGTAATACAACGATAACAAGAAGAAAAAAATGAAGAAGCCACTTTCAATAGTCATGATGCGGGTGGTCATTCAACCATCACCTTGAACACAGCTGTCAAGCACTTAATCAAGAACTAAGAAAGACCTGGCTCTCATTAAAATCGATGTCATCCTCGCCGTCAGACCCATCAACTGTAACCCAACAAGAGCTGCTGTCATCATCATCATCATCATCATCATCATCGTCATAATCATCAGGATCACTGGTCTCAATGCTTTGAATTTTGATGTCTGCATTTCGCCCATGTGACTGCACTAAGTGTTCTGAGTTTTTCTGGAATTTTAAATATCAAAGAATATAAGAAAATCCTTCGGGGATCGAGTTAAAGCTACCTATAATCCCAATTATATTTATTTATTATATTATATATATTTACTTATATATTAGAGTGTACAAAAAAATAGTCAACCTTTCTAGGTTGACGTGGACCTTTCGGCCCTTTTGTTTCCATTTCCTTGTGTTTCTTACTAGCAAGATGGTCATTCAAAGCGTTCCGTGACTTCATCTTCTTCCTACATGTAAAGCAATATAACGAGGCCAGTTCATCTTGCTCTTTTTCCAACGCCTTCAAAGAAAAAATTGTGGACGGAATGTTAAAGAGAACACATAGACACAGACAACACTGCAACACGACGAAGCGCATACCTCTTTTTCGGCTCGGTAGCTCAGAACTTTGTCGCGAAATTGTTCATCGGTAACAGGAGGTAAATCACTGACCTAGAAGATCAATAACACTGAAGTGTAAAAAGGAAAACGGTTAAGAGATTAATATCAAAGCGTTCGGCATTGATCAATCCCAGATTGGTGCGCCATGGAATCAACGTCATCACACACCGTTATACTTCAAACAAATCTGACCTTCACAATTACTTGCGATGATCGATGTATCAAGTAAGCCCTGCTATTCCCCAGAAAATGGCGGTCAAATTTATCAACATTTGGGGAATTGAAGCCTTGGTAAGCGTGATGCGCTGGATCGCACCAAAGATGTCTGTGCTGTAGAGCACCTCTAAATCCTGCACTATGTCAATAAGTTAAAAAGAGGATAGAGCTCTCTGCAGTGATCAATCCCTGAGGGATGCGCCATGAATTCGACTTTATTAAGCATCGTTTGGAGGTGACTGAATGCATATCTGGCCTTTACGACGAGTCGCAGTGGCTTACCGATGTATCGTGCCAGTGATTCTATCGTTTCAGCCAAAACTGGTACCAATTTGCCGATCGCAGTGGGCATTAAAGGCTTGGTGAGCCTGGGGATCGATCCTATGTGTACAATAGTGCGCCTCCGACCACTGCGCCACACGCATCACAACAAGACTACAGTTCAAAAATTAAAGGTACTATATTTATAGCCATGACCCCCTCTTATTATTTTCAAGCAAAACATACATAAAACTCATACAATGGACTTGTAAGAAAGCGATAAGTAAACTACGTGCTAAAAGAGCGAAAGTTGCGCAACTGAGGGCGGAAGTACGTAATGGCTACGTGGACATCTACACTTGAGTCCTGTATGCAGTACACTATAGGAAAGATCGAGTCGTATAAAGCACATTATATACCACCACTCGGATACTTGGACGACCCGTATTCACTGCTTTTACAAGCCACAGCATAGTTTCCACTTTTTTTTTGGAGTTTTGCAGGCTTAGCTATTGTGGTTCCGTGGAGTCCCGAGATTAGCCTAGCCAAAAGTCTGCCCCGTATACCAATACGGATAAAATAAAGTTAGTTGTGCGTTCTACCACAGCTCTTCAATTTCAACGAGATCGTTACTTTGAAATGTATCACCATAAAAAAGGCCAAAATGAGTTCTGCGTCTGCAAAGTTGTGGTTTAGACAATCATCTTAGGCAAATAACAAAGACGATTCGTCTAGTTCTTTCCTTGTTGGCACAGCAACCGAGACAAAATTCGAGAAGAAAAAGTTCGTAAAACCACAGTAGCAAATAAAAATCTTTTATACAATCTTCTATGTAAAAATCAAAACCAGAAACTAACATAGATATGAGTACAACCTGCTTAAACATACCTGCCGTTTCAGATTATACCTATGCCAATCCGTCTTATAGTGATCGCGTTGTAATTCAGGTGTCTCAAAAATAAGCTGGCAGGTCACACAAGTAAACCCTGTCGATGGATCCAGTAAAGACATAACCAGTCTAAACTAAGACCATTTGACTCGGATCATCGGCTCTGATGAAGACGAGGACGCCACAACGTTAACCCAATAAAACCTACTCATCAACCTCGAGTACACTCAACAAATATGAACAAGTTGATTATTTCACTAAAGACGTTAAACGATCGTCAGTTTGATAATTAAGATCATTTGTTTAAAACAGCCATTGGACTCAACTAGATGTGCAAAAATTAGTTATTTCTTCCTAATGCACTAACATGGATCAAACAAAACAATCGTGAACTCTATAAGTGCAACAGCTGAGGCGAATCCACTTCACCATGGTTTCGCCTACCCTAGTAAAAACGAGCCATTCGAAACCCTAGTCCCCAGCAACGGGAGGGGACATTTCAGAAAAACAAATCCGACTTTACTATTCTAAAGTACCACTAATTCATATCCCAATATCAACACTGGAGGAAAAAACGGCTGGAAGAAACACGGTGAACTTTCAGTAATAAAGAATGAATTCAAATAGATTTGCAATAACAATGCTCGTTATAGTACGCGTTCGCATGTCACCTACACACCGTTCGATACTGGACAAAGTGTATACTTATCCTCAAAGACGAAGTTATCCTAAACTCCATGATATTTCGCAAGAGTACTGGAAGGTTACCGTCATATATTACGTCTAGTTCGATGACTTGTCCACCACTTCACCAACAGCACAATGAAATTAATGAATTCTCTTTTGAGCACTTTCGAAAATTCAACTACCCCCAATCACCAACATATGAGGGAACTAGTAACAATTCAACCACCCCTCATGGGTCAACCGAATGCAAGACAGCGTAAACAACAGTAGAATTGCTCTCGATCTCAAATGTGACGCCAAACGTCCACGAATAGAATAGTTCTGACCGGAAAACTAATGAGGAACAATCCATTTAAACTCCTAACAATGTAAGACGCCGACCAATTCTAGCTCCAACATCCACCAACAAGGGATCTTTAGCAATCTAACGTAACCTTTGTAGAATACACAAAAGTTTAAGATACGAGACAGTTAAAACCATATTTTCAAGTCATACAAGAGATTTACAAAACTTTTCTTTCAGTAATAACAATGACATAGCAACAAACCTAGCCAAATAGGAAGGCCAATTAACAAACTATATGATCTGGATACCAAACAATAACAAGTACGGAAGAAGAAAGATTCGAATATAACAAGGTACTTAATGCCAGAACAAGTGAGTAGAAAAGTCTGCATAAACCTCTTCTAAACAATGACAAATTATACTTTTACTTTTGACCGTAATTCTGATTCATCCTCGTATTCGATTTCTACATGTGGTCGTCTTCTCACCTAGAAAAAACCAAATTTAAAACGCTTTCGTTGTGCTATTTATAGGGAACACAAGAAGGGACAAATATTACGAGATATAGCATAGACCACCTTAGATGACTTGATTTCACTTCGAATCATTGCAAAAAAAAGAAAAAAAAAGATGTCCCGATGGCAAAGAATTAGGTCATATACGAAGTTGCGAGTGGCGCGTATAGCGCTGTGGTTGGAAGCGCTCCCAATACACATCGGATCGATCCCTGTGCACCAGACTCACCAAGCCTTCTATCCCTCTAGGGTCGGCAAATTGGTATCAGACTTATCTGGGATGATAACAGCACTGGTTCGACACATTGGTAGGCCACCGCGAGTCATTGTAAAGGCCAAATATGCATTCGGTCACCTCCAAACGATGCGTAATGAAGTCGAATGCATGGCGTTTCCCTCAGAGATTGATCAACGCTGAGAGCTCTATCTTTTTATCCTTTTACTAAGTTGGGGACTAAAAAATCATTGTTCACGAAAAGGAAACGATTTCGCAATTTATGCAAATCATCACCATCATGAAACCAGAGCAGAAGCTTGGCTACAAAAGCTGATCCAAGTCTCAATAGCCAGAAATTATTGTGATAACCTATGGGACGCTCATCAATGGCTCGATCAATTTAAAACAGCTTTTTTGTGCATAGCCTACGAGGTTTGCAAACTATATTATGCTTGACCTTAACAAACGATGTAAAAAAACTGCTGAGGGTGTAAATGTGTTTTGAACTCTAACCAGCACATCAACGATGTATTCCTGTTCGAGAGTATAACTAACAAACCTTTGGCAATTTCTTCTTTTTCTTCGTATTACTGGTCATTTCCTTGAGTTTCTTCTTCGGTGGTCCCACAAACTCCTGGTCTTCCTCAACTTCTTCTTCATCTTCATCATCATCGTTACCACTCTAAAGCATTATGTACTAGAAACTTCGCGGAAGACAAAAGACAATTCAACGAGTTTGATTTCATTTATTACCTCTTGCGGTCGCTGCCAATCGTCATCGTCACTGTCTGTTTCCGGCGGGGACCAACCACCAGGCGTATCTTCTATATCCTGGTCATCTTCCTCATCTGATGACTCAAAATCAGCCACGTAATGCACTTGACCCACGTCCTTGAAGAAATTCGTGGTATACCCCAATATGCATCATGGTTTGAGAAGTGTTAATAAGGAGAAAACTACCTCATCATTTTCCACTTCAATTTCTTCGTCTCCTTCAAGAACCCTCTCATTCTCGTCCAACATATCTTGGAATGCTTTTTGTCGGAAATTGTAGATATCGCCATATGTTCCCTGTCTGTCCGAAGAATGACGTGAAAGTAATCATATCAGAGAAACAGAACCATACCTCAATCGCGATAACAATTCTTTCTCGATAGCCTTGTCCAACTTCGCAGCAACTAGTGCCTTCTCTTCGCGACGTTTCTCACGCCGTTCAACTTTGCGAGCTACCGGGATGATTTTCTTTTGTCTTAAAGTTGCTTCTTATAAATGCATTATAGTTTAGAAGCGACTCAAAAATCGTGTGTAGTGTTCTGGACAACTACTTTGAGGACGAGGTAGACCAAATTTTCCTCCAATATATGGTCATAAAGGCCTACGTCGCTTGAAAAATACCATTCTTTAGAGATCCGTACGTTATTGGCTAGTACTATACTAAAGTCTGTCACAACACTCTGACAAGAGGATTTTCAGAGCACTGGTCTGCAATGTACGGCCGATTTCCATTCCCTAGCCAAGACAAAAAATCTAACAAGGACTTCGGTATTAGTATTCCAACTAGAAAAAAACTTATGTTAGGAATCACGTTGGAGTAAACATATTAGTAGAGTGGCAAGTCCCCCTTCGACTCATAACTTCCAAAAAACTTCTTATGACCACGTCCGGGGGACGCTACTATACAGCTACTTTGGGGACTGAAGGTAGCAAAACCTAACTCAAGCAATAAAATACGGGTAAACGGAAACATTGCTGAGTCACGTTCAATTTGTGAACACCTTCATTCGAATATTGAATAGTGTGTTCCTCAACCTTGCAATGAATAAAGAAAACTGAATTCTGGGAAGTCTAGGACATAGTAACAAGTGAAATGATAAAGAATAAAAATCGGTGTGGATCAATCCCAGAGGGATGCGCCATTCATTCGATTTCATCAAGCATCGTTGAAGGTGACCGCATGCATATCTGGCCTTTATAATAACTCGCGGTAGCCTACCGATGTATCGAGCCAGTTTTGCTATCCTTCTAGACAAGTCTGGTACGAAACTGCCGACCCCAGATGGAAGGAGGGTTTGGTGAGCCTAGGGCACAGGGATTGATCCCATGTGTATTGCTGGATGGCCTCCGCTACACGCGCCCATAATGACAAGTTCTGTACAATAATACTGCTGAACAACATACGTCCCCTTCAATGCCATTCTTCTCATGCGTATTAGGTACTGATGAATGCGAATGAGACGTGCTTTACATTTATGGCGAACATATTCGCTCCAATGAAGAAGAGCATCACTGATTTGTTCCAAAGCCTGCAAAGAAAACAATCCTAACACTTGGAAAAAAGAAAAGCGAGAAGATGAACAGCGGCTTAGAAAACTTGCGCATGCCGCTTTTTTCTTCAAAGAGTCATTAAAGAGAAGGAAAACACCTTATTCATATCCTTAGAAAGTTTCGTCTTCTCCCATAGTCTTCTCGGATAATGACTTCTTTCAATAACCTTGCAATATAAGTAGCAGATACCTTAATAACAGAGCGAAGTGGTTCTCAAATCTGCCCATTACAGAAGAAGGAAAAGGTAGGCAGATCTCTCCGCTAGCAATGCTTCAGTTTAGGTGTTGAAGACGATTTACTCATTACAAGTTCCATCGAGCATCAGTCTTACAAAACGATTTGAAAACTTACCACTTTTATATTCCTGTTGACCAAACATGAGATGTTCTTTCATTCCTTTATTTACGAGCAAGCTGAAGTTTCGGCTGATTTCGCCTTCCTCAGAGTCCGGAAAGGTCAAGTTGACCGCAATCAACTCAGCCAAACACCTCCATAACAAAACAGAGAAAGTGCTAATCTAAAGTGCTGTTAATATTTCCTCTATTTGGTTATGGAGCTGTTTCACTGAGTAAATTGCGGTCAACTTGAGCTTTCTAGGCTCTAAGGAAGGCGAAATCCGCCGAAACGTGAGCTCGTTCGTAAATAAAGGAACAAATTAATATCTCATGTTTGCTCAACAGGAACACAAAGCATTGTTTGATCAATGCCGAGGTTAATAGAAAGTCGGTCGTGGGACTTACCATTTTCCTCTCGGACAGTGGCGTACTGAGAATTGGCAAGCGGACAAGAGGCACGATTACACAAACCCGTGAGGTTCATTTCATTTCGACAGAATAATGTCGGTTTAGTCCTGAAATATTCCTCTTGTAACGAACGAAGAAGCACGTTCAAGTAAGTAAACACTCCGTCAGTGTAAAAGAAAAAAAAAACAGAAAAGCTTTGGAAGGAATCAGGTCATTCGAAGAAAAGCGTACCAAGCTTTGAAAGCGCACTGTCCTTTTCTAAGTATATTCCAGGTAATGTCGTCACATTGCATCCTGAGATATTCAGGATTTTACCTTAAACATCATCAAACTTTCGATCAATACACTCCGTCATGCCTTAACGTGTGCATTCTCCTAGCTGATCGACTAGGATTATAAAGCAATAGTAAATGGGTAACCAAATAGCCAAAATAACATAATGACCTACACAAACAGAAGGAAGTATATAGTTGGGCCAAAAATAACCCAGCTCGAAATAGAAACAGGACAAAAAACAGGATGCGATTGCCGAAAAATCGATGACAACTCAAACAAGACTGATAAATGTAATATCTTGTAATCAACTAGTAGATCAACTCATGTAAGGAAACAAAAGCACAGGTATTGAATATTCAGACGTCAGCGAATAAAAGTCAAGGTTGTAAAAAGTGTACTGCAGACAACGTTTGCTATCCCACGAACCTACGACTGCCTTGAAAAGGACGAAGTGAGAATTGGCACAAGTGAAGCACCAAGCGGTATTTTGGCCAGTTTCTGGCACTGGGACGACCGTCATCTTCTACATACAAGTATTTCACTCATAATACACTGTTCTACCACTTTGGGAACTGCTGACGTTCGACAGTAGAATCCATAGGATCCTAGACGTTGGTTGAAATCGACATCTATGCGTCTTCCTGACTTTCGTCGATTACAAAAAGATAAGGCGTTTTTTTTGGATAGTGCCGATTAAGATGTGAATGCAATCTCACCCACATCGGAACACGATCCTGGACAAAAACAACCGTTGTACCGTCTGTGCTTCCGAGAGATCTATCAGCACAGCAAGCTTGAAGTGGATCATCTAGGGCAACACTATAAGCTGTAGTCGAAGATGCAGTTACTCACTTGGTGCTCTACTCCGCTAGAATCAATTCGATACGACGACGACAGAAAAGTAGCTGCGCTGGACACTTGGCTTAAGTCATCGTAGTTCTGAAGAAGGCGATACCGGCGAAACGTTAGCCACAAACAGGTTCGCGTAGGTTTATGTAAGGCTTTGTTAGAGCTCAGACTATGGCATCGAAAAGTTTTATAGGCAACATGAAACTTTGGGGTACGGAGCTACGCAGAACTGAACATCGTCTTCATTCGCTTACAAGTCCTGACCGCCTGATAAGCCCAGGATCTTTGGCTTAGTGCCTAGACTTCTCTGACCTTGTTCTCTGCTTGATTGTTGTAATCTCGTCCTATTTAAGACTTTCTAACCATACTGAACCTTGTGCTCATTCTTTACAAAATACTCAAAAAGTACGATATTTTACATTACTGTATAAACTTTTAAAATATCACTTTTTTTTACTATAACGCTACAAATTTTCCATCTGGTTCCGCTGTATTACTTGGATATTTGGATAGCCGCCTTCACTGGTTTTCCGGGCTCCAACATAATTTCAATTTTTTTCGGAGTTTTGCTAGTGGAGCTATTGTGCTTCCCTGGACTCCCGAGGTTAGCCACGCTAAAGTCTGCCCCAGGTCGTCACCACCACAAGCAGTCGCCGCCTTTTTGTCAGAGGAAGATCTGCCACCATGCAACTGTTTTGATACCAGGGCGGTAGTACATCTTAGTGTTAGTTTAGCTTAGCTGGTCTTCCTAATGGAAACATCGAACTCCTCATCTTGACCAGTTTGATATTAGAACGGATGTGGGTCTTGGTATTGGTTTACTCTTAGCTGGGATTCCTGATGGAAGCGCCGGACTTGTGAGGACGAATTCCCCGCTGTACATCGCAGCCCGACACCCTGGAACACCGCCCAGCCACAATGAGGCTGTAAACCGTTGGGATGAGTTGTGCTGTACTATTGTTACCATTTATAGAAACGTACGGTAAAGGGGTGATGATAGCACTCGAGTTGTTCGCTTGAGATGCAGAACATCTTTGAAGACCAACGTTACCAGGGTGATCAGTGTTTCCTGCATGACCCTGTTCTATTGCGCGTCTGTGGGTCAGGTGTAATAATGTAGCTTATCAGAGAGCATATAAGTAATTTTCGACTTGTCTACATACAGATATTTCGAAATAGAAGCTTAATGTAGAAGTTTGCTGCTGCCCCTCGGTGGTTTGCCGCCTCATCATTCTTAGACGTGTTTTTCTCAGTTGTCGAAACATAGAAGCGTGAGTCAAGCTACACAACAAGGCCACATAGCTAGCAAGTGGCTTGACGTTACCATTTGAAATCCCATTTACATCTCATTTTCTTCGGAATAGACAACTGTCATGAGACAGTGCAATGATAGTGAAAAAACAACCACTACCTGATAAGTGGTGAAGACCTGGGAAAATTCTAGTATAGCTCTCCAGGTGAAATCCCCTTGTCCACCCACCAACTTGCTAGTCAAATAGAAATCCTGAAGCCTGCATGATTATGCATTATTCTTAGAGACAGACCGTTCAAGTAATTGAGTGCAATGTCAAGGTGCAAGGGACAGTAACAAAGCTTAAAGATTTTGATAGAGTGATAGAAATACCACCGGACACTAAGACGCCAGCTAGTTCGCAACCGCCTGTACGACCGTCTATGTACAACAAAAAACTGCATTATTTGCCCAAATGGCAGAGACGGTGATTGCATGAGTTCGGGTACAGTCTATCTGATCTCTTGTAAAGCGTGCGGGGACGAATATGTCGGCGAAACGGGTAGACCGCTCTGCGTCCGCATAAAAGAACACTTAGCCGGTAAATCTAAATTAAAACAAAGTACTCCACTAGGCGCGGATAGGATGTAAGAACACAACGGAGAAGATTTTGAGGTAGGAGTCACTATCCTTACGCAGGAATCAAAAACATCAGCGCGTAAAACTCTTGAAGCGTTTTGGATCAAAAAATCAAAAATGAACCGCAAGGAGGAGCGTCTTGTCATCACGCGTGATCTGGCGCCATACCTCAGGCTGATCCAATGACCTGACATGGACACCGTTATCGACCATGTATTACTCTGTGCGGCTGCTATCCACCAACTAACTGAAATACTTGCAACAAATAAACGGTAGGTGTTTGAATGAAGCTGTTTCTTATGCGAATGCAAATCGATTTGTCAAGTCTTATCTGCTAGGGTTATGAAAGTGTTTGGCTGAGTAGATCGCATCTCAATTTGACCTTTCCAGGCTCTGAGGAAGGCGAAGCCGCCGAAACGTCAGCAATTGTGTTCTAATAAGCTCTAGTAATAGTTTTTCTCTTGAACACCGTACTGTTACATGTTTTTGCAAAGTTGTGTCGCTTATAGTTAAAGTGCAATATAAATTCTATTTTAGAGAAATTTTGAAGGTTGGAATTTCAGATGTCGAAGAAGCAGTTTCGACAAATCTATTCTACGAATTCAAGCTCAGACGTGCGTGGTGCAGCAAAATGGCTGAAAACATTCGTAGGATATAGAGCTAAGGAAGTGTTTTTCAACGCAAATTGCAGCCACAATGATGCTGTGATATTTGCAAAACACCGGACCGCAAGTGCCTGCGGTGGGGAACGAACGCGCTTCTACCCTTTCCGGGGTTAACGCGTTCACTACCACACCATGCGGGTCCTTTGTTTGGTCTTGTCTCTCAGCTAGCTAGCAAATTGCAGCGTTGTTCTGAAAATTTCGTTGTGGCGAATTCGGCCTCGAAGGTGAGAGAGGTGACGAGCGACGACTACGATAAGGCTTTGATGACAGGAAATACGGGCGCAACTGCTTGAGAACTTGTATTTAGAAAAATTCAGTGTTTGCGTCATAAGTGTTTCGAAACATCTAGAGAAGACTGAAAAGTCGAAAAGGCTCGAAAAATAAATAGCAGAAGAAACCGTTTCTCTGCCGTATTACGATGTTTGACGAGAAGTGGGTCCTCTACGACAACTCGCGACAATCGACTTAGTGGTTGGACCGCGATGAAGCCCCGCAGAGCTTCCCAAAGGCAAAGTTACTCCAAAAGAAGGCCATGTTGATCGTTTGGTGGTCTGCCGCTGGTTAAATCCTTCACAGCTTCCTGAATCCGGATGAAACGATTACATCGAACGGCTGTACCTCACATTGGTCAACAGGAAGGGAACAATTCTTCTCCACGATAACACGAGGCGAGACGTCATATTATCGATGCCATTGGAGTTGAACGAACGTAGCCACGAAACTCTGCTTAGCCCACCATACTCGCCGGACCTCTCACCTATAAATACCACTTCTTCAAGCATTGCGATGACTTCCTTTGCGAGAAATGCTTTAGAAACTAAGCCGACGCCGAATGGATTCAGCGATTTCTTTAGCTGCAAATGTCGGGAGTTTTATGGAATCAGTTATGCAAGTAAACTTCTATCTCGTTGGCAAAAACGTATAGACCGTAGCAGTTTAAATTTCGTTTAATAAAGTTTCTTTTCAGCTGAGATATACTAGTTTGAAAATTTGGGTTCAAATCCGAGATTAATCACCGGAGAACGTAATATATTTAAATGTACAACCTGAGCAAATGAATTCAACATCCACGATGACCAAGATTTGATACTTACTTGATACTTGAACGGCTCGTCTTCACTAGTCATGCGACCCCCAGCATGATCACTATTTATCGGAAATTTGCTGGTTAAGTCATTGTATGGCCAAAGTCTGCCCCAGGTCGTAACCACGACAGGCAGTTGCAGCCCTTGTGGATCAGAGGGAGATTTGCCAACACGCGACTTTGATACCAGGACAGTGGTGGATGCTGGTATTCATCCTGAGATGACCAGGATACGGCGCGAAATTCAGCAATGTCTCCACGGCAAAATCCGAAAAAGTATGTTTTTGCTTCATTAAACTAAGTACAATATCATGTCCGCTTTTAAATAAAAATATTGCAACTTCCGAGAGTTGGAATGATGCTATAAATATTGTGAATAATATGCGAGCTCCTTTCTACTTTTTGTTGTTCTATTGAGTGCGTCACTTGAATTCTCACCATATGACGGAAAGGGCAAGATCTTGACGGAACTAGCGATAAGTAAGTGAGCAAATGAACAGCGCTAACAGACGCACCACGTTAAATGTCAATCATTCGTTACAGCAGAACATCCAAACAGCATCCACTGACAAGTGAGCGATCAAACTATGGTATCTCCTCTTGTTTGTGGAGCGCCCAAACTTCCAAGAAGATGCGAGCCATACAAAGGTTGAGGCTTTGCAACTGTGTTTTAATTTGTATTAAGTCCTGTAATCCAACATTGGCTTACCTCCTTATCGTGACTAGAGCCTTTTTTCGACTGCCACTGTCTGATATACAGCGGGATCTTATCCTCAAAACAGGATCACCCAAATCGAGAAGGGATTGGACTTTTCCATGCTGTTGTACAACTGAAAGACTCAGAAACAAGTCCTACTCCAATTCTTTATCTGCCAAACTATAAATGTTATGCTTTTCGTGTCCATAGCCGGCTGGAAAATGTTAAAAAGGGCGAACGGAGTCCATCGCTGCCTGCCTTAGTGAGCGATTAATGAAGTTTCGGCAGAGGGATGGACTGCAAAACAGGTATAGTGGATTTTAGAAAGTCGAAAGAAATTTGGCTTGCATCTAAAGAGAAGGAATTCTATTATAGCTCTGTCCTGCTTTTATATAATTTTTTTTAGTGTTATATTAGTGGAAGAGTATACTACATGCGTGAAGTTTGTAAAATGGTATCGTTGTACCCTCAAAGAGATCAACCTCGTTGTATTGATAAGTTGCACGAAACTGTTGTATAAGGTTCCATTGTATTTCAAAAGTATTCATAGAGAACGTCTATAACTGTTACGTATTATTACAGGACTTCCCAACAGTCTACCTTCTCTTCGTTGTTGGGAGGTGTTCCTGGGTGTCGGTCTGCGGTGTATAGTGGGAGGATTCGTACCCCAGGTATAAGACTGGTAGCATGGTTTGCAAATTTTCCTTTGATCCATAAGGGCGGCGTCTACCTGTGGCTGTGACGACCGGGAGAAGACTTTGGCCAGGCTGACCTCGTCTGGACTCTAGAGAACCACACTGGCCAGAGTAATGCTTGGATAGTTCGATGGCCCGTACAACCAGTGACGACGGGCCGTCCAAGTACTACAGGACGCTTTATTTACTTAGCGGTCAACCAAAATTACTTGAATACTTTAATACTTCTTTTTCAAAAAGAATAATGTGAGTTTTGCACATTTTATAGCAACATGTTGCAGTCTCGCCAACTTTTTTTCTTTTCGAAGCTCTGAAGGACAGGGGCCAAAGCTTTCCGTCATCATAGGCAGTCGCCTATTTTTGTGGTTTAGTAAGAGATTTTCGACTTTACTGTAAGTTTCTTACTTACAGGAGTATTTCGTGACTTTGATTTACTGGTAGAGTAGTTCATTTTAGCAAACTTCTACTCAGTCGGCTGACACCTTTGGGGAATAGTCTGCCGTTTTACATCATAGTTCAACATCCAGCAACAATCCACCGAAGCAAGTGTGAGGCAACAATTGCGTACATATATGTAGGCAGTTCCGATTGGTACTAGATTTGATTCATGCAGTCACACATAAGGTTATTAAAGGAATAAGACAATGATACAACGCGTAAAATGTGAGCGCTATCAGTGCTTGCAAGTATTTTGTCTTGTGTGTTGCTAGTGAATGTCCGTTCCATAAACGAGTTCTTTGGCCTCGAGTTTACCTCGTTCCTCCGGAACAGCAGAGGTGGAGGTGGTGGCAGCCGCGCGCTTACACCGTCGCTCCTTACGGTGCTGCTTAAGAGACGGCTGCGCGCACTCGTATGGCATCAACGTTGTGACTGCCACGTTTCCGTCAGATATGCCGTTCAACTTCGTCTACTTCTTATTCTAATCTTGACAATTAGATCTGTTCTGAAATATCTATTTAATTGCTTTGCTAGTGTTAAACGGATTTTTTTACTAGTCAAGCTTAGTTACATGGCTATTATAGTTAACAAGAAAACGTGAGTCAATCCGCAATGGACGAAGTAGACTCTTAAAGAATACTTACTTACTTGATACTTGAACGGCTCGTCCTCACTAGTTGTGCGGACTCCAGCATAATCACCATTTTTCGGTGAATTGCTGGTCAAGCAATTGTAGTTCCTTGGAATCCCGAGCACAGCTTGGGCAAAGTCTGCCCCAGGTTGTCACCACGGCACGCAGTTGCAGCCCTTGTGGATCAGAGGGAGATTTGCCACCATGAGACTTTGATACCAGGAAGGTGGTGAATCATCGTATTCGTTTACTCTTAGCTAGGCTTCCTGATTGAAGCGCCGGACTCCTTCTTAGCTTGGGAGACTTGCCGCGGAGACGAATGCCTCCGCTGTACATTGCAGTCCGACACCCAGGAGAACCTTCCAGCCACGATGAGGCGGTAAACCGTTGGGTTTTTATCAGATTTTGCCTAGAAGTACGCTCTCGTCTTATATGTGTTGACATTGAGCAAACTAAAATCTGATTTTTAGACCTGCATCTATTTAATTGCTTGACTAGGATAAAGCAGCTTTTTACTCGTTAGCCTTAGTTACATGGTTAATGTTGGTTAAAGAGGAAGAGAAGCGAAGAAGAGAACGACATTGAAAGTTTCGCAGCAACAAAAAGATTCATTATAAACTCCTACTATTGACTCGGATCATCAGCTCTGATGAAGACGAAGACGGCGAAACGTTAGCCCAACAGAAATTGTTTATCAACTTCGTGTAAGCTTACCAAAGAAAGAATAAATGTTGACCAGTAATACCGAGGTTAAGGAAAAGTCGATTTTGATACATTATAAACCTCTATTTGGGAATCTTTTTTTTTCTAATATTCTCACTGCTTCATCTCTATCAGGAAGCCTAGCTAAGAGTAAACCAATAGCAAGATTCGCAACCGTCCTGGTATCAAAGTCGCATGGTGGCAAATCTCCCTCTGATGAACAAGGGCTGCGACAGCCTATTGTGGTGACGATCTGGGGTAGACTTTAGCCAGGTTGACCTCGGAACTCCAAGGAACCACAATGGCTTAACCAGCAAATCTCCGATAAATGGTGGGGGGCCCGTACAACCAGTGAGGACGGGCCATTCAAGTGTCATGTGTCATCTCTATATTCATATGGGATTAAAAAACCGACTTTCACTTAGCAATGATGTTCTGAAGGACTTTTTCTTTAACGGTAAACTTGAACGATCACAAAAATCTCGCTAAGAGTAAGACTAGTATTAGCAGAACTACCCTTCAAGACCCTAGTACCTCCGTGTTTCTTTTTTGCAGTATCTTTTTTGGAAGTTGCCATATCTTAGAACGTTTGCACTGGTGCCTCGCATTGACCAACAAGTATCGTCCTCATCTGGTACAGCATCATCCATCGATCACCATTAGTCCACCAATTATTGATTTTTCTCAACGGAATACTAACGCTTTTCACGTAAAAATCAATTTTTTGCTGTGTTTAACTAGCACCTTGGATTCGAATCCTTCGCTTATGGATTTATTTGATAGTATGACTACATGTTATGAATACTGCTGCACTACCATTCTGGTTTAAGGTCTATTGAATTTGATCCCCTAAATAGTAGAAGCTCCAGTCTTTTCTTCCTTCACGGATTCTTTTTTAAAATATTTCAACCTAAAGTTAGGTGAATTTTTGCTGCAGTGATTTTCTCGTTCGGTCCGTTTTCCATGTTGATTAGTAAAGGATAAAGGATTAAGCTCTCGGCGTTGATCAATTCCTGAGGGATGCACCATGCATCGTTTGGAGGTGATTGAATACATATCTGGCCTTTACACTGACTCGCGGTGACCTACCGATGCATAGTCAGTGCTGCTATTCTCCTAGACAAGACTACAGACAGGTACCAATTTGCCGACACCCTGGTGATGGAAGCCTTAGTGGGCCATGGGCACGGGGATCGATTCCACTTGTGTGTTGCAGGGCGCCTCCGACCAATGCGCTACACGCGCCTTTGGTTGATCGATTTTGATTAGTATTTACTGAAATATTAATGTTTCTTCGCGATGTCTCATATTAAAGAAATCCTTGCCACATTCAATATTTGCCCATTTAGATGAAATTTTGAGGACCTGAAGTTGTGAATGACACTTCTGCATAACTTCTTCAAGACTATTTATATTTCATTATTTGTTTACAAGTCCCCTCTTTACATCTACTTTGCGGATCCCAGCATTTATTGCATTCTACTCGTTTCCTCGCATCCTCGCATCCACGGAGGTCTTCGAAAGCTTCGTTTATAGGTTATAGGTCGGCTGTTCTTGAGCATTGCCGTCTTCTTTATGAACGTCATATAGTGCTGGTTGAATCGATTTTCCACGAAATCTTTATTAAGAATAAAAAAGGTTGAAACTTTCAGCTTTGATCAATTCCTGACGGTGGGAGGTGATTGAATGCACATATGGAACATACATTAAATCGTGGTGGTCTACCGATGTACCGAGCCACTGCTGTTATCATCTGAGGCAAATCTGGAACCAATTCGCGGATCCCAGAAGGTTGGAGGGCTTGGTAGGCCCAAAGTACTATGGTCGACCCCATGTGTATTGCAGGGCGCCTCCGGCCAGTGCATACCTACACGCTACCTATTGCTTCTCTTCATGCATTCTTGCTATAGCGGAGTTAAAGCGGTTCCACGTAGTTTAGTAGGAGTTGGACGAGCCAAGACGAGTCTGATAACAATTTCCTGAGCACGTACTGTTGGGAGGCCTAATGTTCCCGAGGAATGATCGAGCCAGTACAATGCTCGTGGTGATCGACTTTACTATTATGGCGCCACTCACCCCGTTCGAAGTTTCTTCAAAAAATTCTCCTCAAAGAAATCTGCACAAAAAGTCGAAATTACAATGGTTCGTTGACTTCCTCACGGCTGAAATATTAGTACCGTGGTGACGTAATGTGCAGTGCCAACTGGATTCCTTGTGATTGTAAGACAATGGTAAGTTTTGCAACCTTTTCAGGATGTTTGCCGTAATAGGCGTTAAGTTTTTTATGGGGTTACCATTCTAATAACAATACTTCTGAACGTTTCAATCTTTACAGGAAATTTGAAGTG
This sequence comes from Angiostrongylus costaricensis, assembly GCA_900624975.1. Classification (NCBI taxonomy): domain Eukaryota; kingdom Metazoa; phylum Nematoda; class Chromadorea; order Rhabditida; family Metastrongylidae; genus Angiostrongylus; species Angiostrongylus costaricensis. The sequence goes on along the minus strand of UYYA01004025.1, from coordinate 46,354 downwards.
GCGATCTGTATGTTGCACAGCAATAAGATTCTTTTCAGATTTCGGATGTCAGGCTTCCCTGATGGTCTTAAGAATTATTCTTGATTTGTCGACACGAAGGTTTTTACAAGTGTTTTGGTTCCCAATGGCAAGTATTTCGGCGGTATAAACCTCTTCAGAGAAATTTTTCCACTGTTTACTTTTCAAGAGTTGCTGAATCACTAGCCACAGCGAGATAGCTAAAACGTATTAGTGACCTATCACCTCAGAGCGAGCATTTTATGGGAAATAGTAATATTAGTAGTTGTTTTCTTATTAGAAAGTAGAACAAATTAGGGAATATGAAAGCCTAATATACTCCCTAAGTTTTCTTGAATCAATGTTGGCATTTTATCTCACTCTAATGTTAAAGAATTTGTGATTGGTCCCCTCAAGAAATGGAAATCACTCCTTTCTAACAGTGGTTCACAACACTAAGTTGTTCCATTACCGAGCGCTTCAATGCTACAACATAATACTTACTTACTTGAATACTTGGATGGCCCGTCTTCACAGGTTGTGCGGGCTCCAGTATAATTTGCACTTTTTTCTGAGTTGTGCTGGTTTAGCTATTGTGGTTCACTGGAATCCCGAGGTCAGCCACGCTAAAGTCTGCCCCAGGTCGTCACCACCACAGGCAGTCGCCGCCCTTTGGATCAGAGAGATTCGCCACCATACCACTATTTTGATACCAGGGCGGTGGTACATCTTGGTATTAGTTTAGCTTAGCTGGACTTCCTGATTGAAACGGCGGACTCCTTCTCATCTTGAGAGACCCTGAGGGGTGGAAGAATCTCCCTCGCTGTACATCGCAGCCCGACACCTGGGAACACCGGCATGATGAAAAACAATGTAACTAAACGAAATACAACGCAATTAAATTTTTTGAAATGATCTTCGTCGCTAAAGAAGTCGCCGTGGAGACGTCTTAAAAATTCATAAGATTCACTGTTCTCCTCCGGGGACGCCGATAATCCGAATGTCACACTTAGTCGGCCATACTTAGCTCTGCGATGTTTCCATTTACTCCACAGCTACCACGACGAAGTAATCCAGTCAAGAAACAGGTGGAAGACTATGGTGTTAATCGATTTCCACTGAAATCTGGAAAGAGATTTGCTAAGGCACATTCTAAACTCGTCGCCATCAAGAGAGACCCTTTTTCCGATCTATTGTGCACCATACATCTAAGTGCATTCTCAATAAAGAAAAAAGAAGGATTCTCTGAAGGCGGTAAGAATGATTTTATGTAATAGTTGCCAGGATCGACTTTCTATTAACCTCGTAACCTACACCATCGCACATCAGGAATTGATGCGAACATACGGGATCAGGTTGCGTATGACCTCCGGGCATTCGTCCCTGCTATTCATTGTAGGGTTTTTGGCATTGATCCAAAAAGCCTCTAGGAGTTTTCGCGCTGGTGTTTTGGACTCCTGTGCAAGGATATTGACTTTTACTTCAAAATTGTCTCCGCTATGCTTTTGTATCCTATGCGTGCCTAGTGGGGTGCTTCGTCTTAGTTTTCGTTTGCCATCTAGGTGTTCTTTTATACGGATACACAAAGGTCTGCCCGTTTCGCCAATATATTCATCTCCGCAATTGTTACAAGAGATCAGGTATATCGTACCTGAACTCATGCAATCACCGTCCCTGCCTTAACGGCAAATTACGTAATTTGTTGTTTCACACAGTCATACAGGCGGTTACGAACTAATTGACGACGTAGAGTAGCCGGTGGTATTTCAACTATCGCTACCGATTCCTCTAGACTTGCCCTTCTTAAGCATCGTTTTATAGTTGCGCTTACTTCATTGCTTATAAAAGGCAACATCAACGGGATTTTGTTTTGCCCAAGTGTTTCGCGTGGGCGCGTCGTTCTCCTTGTGAGGTTCACCCGGGAGAAACCGAGAAAAAACTGGCTTCCATTTTTGGACGTTCAAATAAACCTATCGGGTAGCGGTTACCTGACAAAGTGGTATCGAAAGCCAAGTAACAAGAACATTCTTGTTCATTTCCTTTCTTCCCACCCTTCACACACAAAGAGGGCGATTGTGAGAAACATGTTTCGAACAGCCACCTCTGTGTGCACTACCAGGGAACTAAAGGAAGAATCGCGCGACTTGGCTCGGCAAATAGCCATCTTCAATGGCTACGAAATAGTAACCCAACGACATAAGCTTAGAAGGAGAGCGACGCGCCGAGCGAAACACTTGGCCAAGAGAAAGTCTCGTTCATGTTGCCCTTATTAGCGATTAGAATTTGAACGAGAAGAAACTTCAGGTAAAGCTGTAAAATCTGTCGAATGAGGTAGAAAAGACATCCGTACTAATAGCTAATTTCCAAGCTATCCATTTCCTATCGCTATATGTTCTTTTCGGAAGTTATCAATGCAATAGAAATGATAGTTGGAAATTTGAACGAAACAGCAAACACGAATATTTTGCAGCGAAAAACACTGCAAGGTGAATGGATTCCAGATTATGGAGACGAAATATTGCATGTTCGCGCATCGAGGCAAGTGCGCATAGCGCAGAGGCTAGAGGTGCTCTGTGACGCACATGGTCACTAGTTCAATCCAACGTCTTGAGCCGAAAATGTCTTCGTTTCTCCGGGTTCAGATAGCTGATACATAATTTTAAGAGAATGGTAACGCAAAAATGATAAATCGGTTAACTTAGAAAGTTGTTTTATATGCCAGATACTGCATTCATTCACTTCCATGTTTTAGTGCAGTCGAATGCATGACGTATGGGTGAAGAGTTGATCAACACAAAGCGTCTTATATTCTTATCCACTAATACTTCATAGGCTAATTTGGCAAGCCTCTTACAAATCTCACTGACTATTCAAAACCCCCCACTCTTGACGCTTCACCTCTTGTATTTCTCCCATTACTTCATTATGCGAATGAAACGTATTTGCCACCTTAACGACGCCTACATTTTTACTCTCAGTAGCTACAGGGCGCTGCAAGACAACGATTTTTAAACGACTTCCACAACATCAAACCCGACTGCGAAGTTCGAGCCCAAATATCTTGCCATGGAGATCCAGTGATATATTCTTCTACACCGATGAGATGATTCCTTGATAATGGCGTAAGAAGAAACAATGCCAAATAATCAAGAACAGCGATAGAGTGAACATGAAAAGAAAGAAGACATGTTCTTTAGGGATAAAATGAGGAGGTGCACTCATAACTTAAAGAGAATTGCTGGAGAAACACTCGCAAGTATCGTCATGTATGGCCGAGACCATTTCTCCTGACGGTGGACAATTCAGAGTTCCATCTTACCCGAGCGGGTGAACCATTGCTTTACTGCTTAGAAAGAGCTTGAAGCCTTAACTGACCAATAGGCGAGTATCAAACTGAAAACTTTCTATTCCTGAATGGAGCATTGTTTTATTGTTGTCTGATGTCTCAGGTTACCGTAGTTCTGTTAATGACCTCAGTAGATCCTTCAAAAAAGGAAAAATTCTTCCTTCTCATTTTTCAATAAACTTTGTTTGAACCTATGGTCAGTCGGAAATATGAGCCCATAACAATGACGTGGGCTACTCAATCATGTTGTTGTTCACTCTGTCGTCATCAGCATCACAGAGCGAAAATGATGAGGTTGAGGTACGACCATGAGCAACTGCTAGCCTTAGCTTTAGTTTGTCATCATCAACCAGGGTGATAAGAAGATAGAGTACATTATGACTAGATAATTAAACAGACAATGAGTTGAAGTCATTAGCCAATACGTGTACTGGTGAGGTACTGCTAAAGCGAAAACTTCACCAAGTTAATTCTCCTTATGTACGAAAGACAGAATGCACCTGTTCAATGTTTTTAAAGTCACCCACCGGATCGGCATGGTCAGCATTTGTTGAACTACTGTACTGATGCGTTTGACGTCCAATTTATTTTGACTTGAAGAAAAACGATGAAAAGAGTACAACGTATTCACCAATTCCTGAAATAACTGGACTTTCCATTGAACTCGACATTGATTATGAAGTTTTTGCATGGTTTATGAAATGACAAATTAAGGTGTTATAATGGTGATTTGTTGGTCTCGTTGACAGCAAAGACTGCATTCAATCGTTGCTAATATTTTGATAAATCTCTCCTTCTTACAGTTGTTACCTCAAAGCGGATGGTGCCCTCCAACCTTTTCGCAAAGATAGTTTCTCAATCTCATCTCAAGAAAATCTTTTTCCAAAGCTAGTGGATTTTTTGTAGTTGTTCTAAGGAAGTTTTGTAGTTGTGATGTAATCCTTTGAATATAGGCGCACGTTGTATTCATCGATGTTCATAAGATAACAATGGTATTAAAATATTATTAAAACAAATTTCTAAGGCTATCGACAGAGTGGAACGGATTTTTTGAGCGACGGGACCGATGTTCAAACTACATCGATATTTCAACACTTCACCGAACATCACCACTATTCTGGCTGATGGATACAGTGATGATGCGCTGAACAGTAAATATGACAATCATCGGTGCGTCCTTAGTTAATTGTTAGATTTTCACTTGCATACTTGGATCGGCCTATCTTCAAACGTCATCAGAGTCCTTGTAGAGTTTCCATTTAATTGAACACTTGTCGATTAGGCAAAAGTTTTTATCCTGGGCTCCAAAATTAGCTAATATATGCCCAGGTCGTCAACATAGATATTCCTTAACTGCGTGAGTTGAAAGGAATCTTATCGTTTAGTTGCTAAGTTTTCTTTATTTATGATGACAGCACTCATTCACGCTTAACTCAGCTTCGAAATGAAAATATGGAGCTTGAGGATTCCTGCTGAGTTTAGGAAATCCTGGTTATACAGTGCAGCCAACATTTCACTATTGTTGTAATACATGAAAGTTACAGATTTTATGGATGAATTCCTTAATTGATTGGTTTTGTTCTTTCAGATGATTGAGTACATTGTAGCAGTAAAACAGCAGTGCAGTAATTGTAGGTAGGAAAAAGCCTTCGTGTAAGCAAACGTCTGCAATAGTTAAGAGTAGTGGAAAAACATAAACAAACCTATTTCCATATTTAAATTTTTGCCGCTTATTTGTTTACAATACAAACTCAAATTAAAAAATGTGTTTTACTTTCAGAAAGTTTCGTAACGCAGGGAAACAAAGAAACATCACCGCGTTATTCCGGTTATCGAATGGAAGGAAAGCGTATATTCGAAAAGTATCGGTTAAGGGTCAAGGCTAGAAAGGTTTCTTGTCTGATCGTTTGTGCCTATGGAGTTAGACGCTACCAGATATGTTATATTCGAAAAGTATCGGTTAAGGGTCAAGGCTAGAAAGGTTTCTTGTCTGATCGTTTGTGCCTATGGAGTTAGACGCTACCAGATATGTTCTGGTCATCTGTTAGTTTCTGGACGTGTTTATTTCCTCATATCGGATTTCTTCCTTCGGTCATTAGTCAGCCCTACGACGACGACAGCTGTGCTGACTTTTCGTCAATGACGCTCAAGAATCTTCTTTGTGATTTTCAAGACATTAATGAATAATGAGATGGTCAGGGAGAAAAAATAACACTGAGATGTTTAGCGATGTTTTTCTTGCAGAGTTATTTGTTGAACCACGCCTATAAGGTTGCGATAGTTGGTAAACAAAAACAAAAAATAAAAACGAAATGGTCCAGGTTTCCTCTTTGATATATTTAAATCGTCTGCTTATATTGGCACTTTCGAGGAGATGGGTAGAAACCATTGTTATTATTTTTATCGTGTTATATCAAATGTTTGAAGAACCTGGGTGCCAATAGCCTTCGTCCATTCATTCCTTATTTGTTTTTCCCTGTCTGCTGAATTAGTCTTTACCATTGTTTGTGTGATGTAAGAGTCACTAAGAAAAAGCTGGAAGGAGCTTGATGAGCATGAACAGCTGCAGTTTTATTGATCAACATGTTTTTTGATTAATGTGGGAACTTCAAACAAAGGAATTTTTCTGTTGCAATATTCTTCTTGATATTTCTACACAATTGAAATCATTTTATGCATACGACGCCATTCTTTGGAAGCGTTACCCTTGCCAATGGACACATAGACTTTTCATTAAAATCTTTGTTAAGAAACAACCCGATTTATTATTCCACACGTCATACTCAATTGTGTCATATCCCTTCTTAGGAAAATGATTGATAATTATTGTATTCGTTTTTTATTGGCCGGAAAAGAAGCAAGAAGAAGCAGCGACAAATAATCTTCTTCATGTGAATGATTCACAAATCAATAATGTTAAGGACAAATATCGAGCAATGATTTGTAATGAGCTAATAATCCAAGACAGAGTTTTTTAAAACATTGGACCTATTTCATCCCAGGTAATAAGATCCGGTAGCGTCGTAACCTAAAACGACGTTGATTCTCACTGGTCTATCACATCGTCTTCGATCAGTTAATCGAGTAATCACGGGTGTCATTCTCGTCCCGGAAGCATCATACTTGTCAAAAACAAACCACCCTTCCATCTATGAAGGCCGGTGACGGCCCAATATAAAGAAAAAGAACCGCGAAAGCCCCATGAGAACGTTAGAACGGCGCCTTAAATTGGTTTGTTTAGGGCCCTGTCACGTGATTTGAAAGAAGTAAGCCAATCCCAGACTAGTACAGTACCAAGGTTCTGATCCCGGAAAGATATGAGCATAGTGAGCCCGGTGAGGAGAGGACCAGTACTGTGGTCGTGTTAAATAGCGTCACTACCACTCGGCTAATCTCTCTGTATTAATACACATCAGGTAGAAAAACTGTCATCTAGAAAAAAAGTATTTTCGGTGTTTTGGATCTTTCTTGATTTTTAATTTTTCCTTCTGTATTTATCCCATACTTTTAAACAGACTTTGTATCAAAATCTACGCAAAATACCAGGTTTCGCTCTCCAAAGAAAAAAAGAAGAAAACAACGTTAGCTAGTTGGCGTCGCTGTGTTTACCTCGAATATCTTTTGCTTTGTGATGCAAAAGCTCGAGCGATCATTTTTCATTCCGCAATTTTTCATGCAATGAATAAACACCTTGGGTAAAAGGTATTCCAGAAAATACTCGATAAGTACTCAAATACTGTTCAAGATCTATCGCATACTTAGTTATAGCCGCATTGTTGAACTATAAAATGAAAAGTTTCATTAAATCAACAACGGTTTTTGTCGTAATTTTAGATAAATAAACATTAAAGGAATAAACCTCTCAGCGATTATCAATCCCTGATGGATGCGCCATGCATTTAGGTGTCGTTTGGAGGTGACTGAATGCATATCTAGCCTTTACAATGAACCGCGGTGGCCTACCGATGTATCGAGTCAGTGCTGCTAATCTCCCTGACAAGTCTGGTACCAATTTGACGACCGCGGAGGGAGGGAAGACTTGGTGAGCCATGGGCGCAGGGCTTGAACCGACTTCTACGTATACATCACAGGACACCTCTAACCACTACGCTACTCGCGGACGTTAAACTGTTCTGAATCAAAAACTTTTCTGGGACATAAAATAGCACGCGTTTTTTGCCTTTAGAGTTAAAATACAAAACTAGCACTGCGAAAACTTTCTAGCCATTTCTTCTTTTTTGTAGCTTTCTACACGTCGTTGTTCTGTAGATGAACAACGATACCATAAAGGTTAGTTGCTGGACAGCGCATTGCATTGAAAATGATTGTAGGAGGCTCTGAAAGGTTAAGGGCCTGCTTGATCAAGGGCACCATGTCACAACATTGTAAAGCTCACATTTATCAATCAGATGGTCGTAGTTTTTTGTTTGTAGTCAACTGCCAGCACTCAGATGTTTTCGTGCGCTGTTTAAACCATTAGCACTGGCTTGGTGAATTTTCTTCTATATTCATGCGTTCATGTGAAGCAGTAATGAAGGCGTTATTTACGACGTTCCAAGAGCAGCTGCTTGCACCGGTATTTTTTCGCTTCTGTTGCCTCATCGTGAAATCCCATCAGTTTTATTTCACTTTGCTTCAAAATAGTTTATTAACCTCAATAAAGAACGTACCAATATCGGCCGTGTTAGCTACACACCGCTCGTAAATGTTATTATAATCTGGTCTTTGTTTATATTCATTATCTGTATCGACTACAATCCCGTTAATTATTGACCAGTAAAATCACTATTTGTCTCTGTCGTTTCCGAAAGCTGGCCAGTGAAACCCTGGTCCGCTAGAGGAACATGAAGAACATCTACACTTCTGCCTTATTCCTTGACGATAAGGGCTGCACGAGCAGTTTATGACTTTTCTACAGTGTGAGACGACTTTTAGCTAAGCGTAACCTTCCCAATGGAACTACTTTACTTCTTCTCACCTTCTCAACTGTATTGCGTATGGGCCATATTTAGAAGACTTACAATCTTCATCCAATAGAAACCTTATTTGTCTATTCTTCAGTGCTCTTCTAACAAAGAAAATTTGACGGTAGAGCCATTGCTGAATAAATACATACCATCGTCGATGCTTTAGAATATTTGGAGTAATACAACACGATAGAAGCCGAATTTTGGAGACGGTTAGACAGTAGGACCATAAGAACAAAGTATATGATTAAAAAAGAAAAGAACGCAACCCATTAAGAACTGTAGGCGTATTATCCTAGAATCGAAAACGTTGCAGAGGTAGAAAAAGTTCTGCGAAATCCATCAATTGATAAGTCGCTACGTAAAACGATCTGTTAATTCAATGTTCCTGCACTATTGGACAAGTCTGGTATCAGTTTTCTAACCACGGAAGGAGTAAGGATTGTTTGGCTCGAGGAGCGGGTTGGAACCAGAACTATATATGAGTTGCAGAACACCTCTAACCACTGTGCTACACATTTTATTTTTTGTATATATTTGTATTTGTTTATATCACATTGAAACACTTTTTCTATATCTATCAACTCGGTTAAGAAAATTTGGTTCTTGTTTGCAGTTATATGGTTCCGATAGATCCATTCACTAGTAAATTGGTGAAAAACTTTAACATGATCGAGGAGAGAAACTCATGCGTACGTTCATCACAGATTTTACCTGCTCTGAAGCTCTCGGCGTTGATCAATCCCTGAGGGATGCGCCATCCATTCGACATCATTAGGCATCGTTGGAGGTGATTGAATGCATATCTGGCCTTTGCAGTGACTCGCTGTGGCCTGCCGATGTACCGAGCCAGTGCTGTTTCTTTCCGCTTTGGCGTGATAGTAGTGGGTGATTTATTGTGGTTGTTTGGATGTTCAGAAGAAAAAGTAATGAACAAATCTACGAACAGCCCAACTGCAGAGATGTCGAGTTGATAATGTAATCTTTTCGTAACGATCTGGTAGACTTCCGTAATTGTCTCACCATCCATTAGTTTTTTCCCACTTCCATTAGTTTTTTTTACACGACCCATTTTCATATCTAGCGTGCGAGTCTTACCCCTTCTCTCGTTTGAATATTTTCCTTGGACTTTTCATCCACGAGAATCTCTGGACGTTTCGCGTGTGGATTCTGCTGCTGCTTGAGGGTTATCGCCATCTTTACGAATATAGATCAGTGAATGCTGGTCAGATTGATTCTCCTGAGGTAACCGCGCTAGAGCGTTCTCACTTGGATTGCAGGGTGTGAACTGTTCCTAGACAAGTCTTCTACCAATTTCCCAACATCGGAGGATAAGAAGCTTGGTGAGCCCGAATTGGGATTGAACCAGCACCGTGCTCATGATGGACGGCATTACTACCATTGCGCTACTCGACTCTTTCTGATGTTCTCTATTGTTTAAAATTGGTTAGAAAGTTGTTGGAGAATTTGCTGGAGCAGGAACGTAATAGTCGAATCATTGTATGTTTGTCATCTTGTTCTTGATCGTGTCTACTCTGCAAAATCTAAATTTGACTTCATTATAGGCAGCATGAAGAACACCTCACTAGGGCCCTTCCAGTGGCTTGAGGTGTTAATCTAGTGCAAATACTTGCTTCCGGATCGTCTCGTTTGCATTTTGGCTTGATGTAATACAAATAACTCATTTCTAGGTGTACAAAGGCTGATTTCTTCTAATTCCACAGACAAGTCTGGTACCAATTTGTAGATCCCGGGGGGATGAAAGGCTTGGTGGGCCATAGGCGCAGGGATCGATTCCACGTGTGTGTGTGGCAGGGCGCCCCCAACCACTGCCCCACACGCGCCCTATTATATCTTACTTGTTGAAAAATTTTGTTTTAATAAACTTTTTTCAACCAGTTCATACTCCATTGCGTAGCTGAGCACTTTTGTTTTTATGTGTCATCTAACAAGCTTTCTTTTACCAGTTACACTAAGCAAAATAATCAATGCAACAGCATGCTTCACTGAAGAGATCGCTTTTTAAGACCATTACACTGATAGTGAGCCATATTTCGCTCCACTTTAAGCTTTATGTACAGGCTTTTGCTCTTTTAGAATTATCAGGAAACTGCTTTGTCTTTCACGGACTGATACGCGAGCGAATGATCGGTATCAACGGTGTGGTAGGCTTCTATCAAAACGAAGAGTGGTTTTAGACTGAGCATCTTTGCCGTTTCCAAAGATTTTTTATCGTCCGTTTATCTTCCTAGCATTGGAATAACTCCGGCGAGCATATGAGAAATTCGCTTCATCACCCTCGCTTGTCACATGTGCTCGAAGGATTTCTTTCATTCACAGAACTCGAAGACCGTCACCCTTTTGGCGCAATGTCATTTATTCTTACAGTTTTGCGTGATAAAGTAGTCTTAAAATAGTCATAGATATCTCGCTCGGTTCTGATGTAGCATGAGGTTACTCTTTCTAGAACTTTCAAGTGTAAAAATCGAACTTCCCGTTTTAAGAGGAATACATGTGTGCCGGCGTTCACAAAAAATTTATGAATACCTAGGAACATGGAAGTTTGATTTCGTATCTTTAAATTGCCGATTAGAGGTCGGCTCTTCGACGACGTTCTTCAAATACTTAAATTTTATCGAATAACGAAGTTCACAGATATCCTAATAAAAACAAACCAGATGTCCTAAGTTTCTAAAATAACATTAATAAAAGGTTACGAATATTTTAAAACTACATTCCAATAAAAAATGCGTCATGCAACAGTGCAGTTGTGTAAAATATAGTTATCGATTGGTCCGAGTGATTTCTTCGTTTCGGTGTTTTGCGCTGCAGCCAGCCACCTTGAAAAATGTTAGCTGCTAACTTAAAAGTATCTTCAACGCGACCCCCATTTAACTTCGACAGTAAAATAATCAACATGATTTAAATTTTTAAGCTTACAAGAGCTTGATAAACAACTTTTACTCGGCTAACATTTCGGCGTCTTCCTCTTCATTAGAATGGATGGTCCACAGTTCTCTTCTTCTCGATGTGGTGTCTTCGTAATCGCACCGAGACGGATCTTCTCTTCAGTGGAACACCGCACGATTGAGGCATACTCATCGGGCAGAGCTGTTTTTCACAGGGCGGATGTTGTTGATATGACAATGCATTCATTATAAATTGATTTTCAACGGGTAATCCACCCTGCAGCAGTCGCTTTTATGTTAGCTAGCAAACAGCGAATAGCAGGCATTTTTCAAACCGACCTTCATTTAACCTCAGTAGTAAAATAGCGAACATGTTTTCAAATTGTTGAAAACAAGTTGTTATCAACGGATAATCATATCGACAGCAATCGATCTGCATAAGAGTATCCATGGGTGAGCATGCCTCATTCGTGCGGTGTTCCACTGATGAGAAGATCCGTGTCGGTTCAATTGCGATGATTCCATATTGAGAAGAAGAACAACTACGGACCATTGACTCGGATAATCGGTATTGATGATGCCAAAGACGTCGAAACGTTAGCCGAATAAAACTAATTTATCAACCTAAGCTGTAAGTTCAACATTTTAAAACGGTTGATTAAAGATATTTATTACAAGTAGGCTTTTTCTGAATATTTTCCATTATCAAATCATCCATTCTCTGTGGAGCCTGCTTGTGTGACAACGTGATTACGGTAGTTTCCAGACACTTTCACGACTTCTAGGCAGTGAAGGATGAAGGGAATTGCTTCATTACCAGCGGGTCAATTAGTCAACTTCCTCACTCTCAGCTTCGCATTATCTGAAGTTCCTTTGCATCACCAGTTGTTTTTCCCATTTTTCTATGCTGATTCTCCTCGAAGGAATTTTATCGTTTATTGTGGGGTTTATAAAGTAAATTTAATATAAAACAATTTTTAAAGAGGTGGATATCTCAGAGTATTATCGACAGACCAACACATTTTCCTTGTCATTCTACAATTTCTTGTCAGTTTTTTGGACCATGTGAGAAATTTTTTTCAAACGGCTTGAAATATGGGGACGCATTTTTTCGAAATAGTGTAAACCTTTTAAAAAATACTTATGATCCTCATTGAGGCTTTAACTTCCCACTACATCGTACGGCAGTGCCTGTTTTACAAAGATCGGCTGTTTTAGTTGTTTTGAGGAGAAAAATATTTCTCCGCACTTTACCAACATTTTCTTTGGAAATAGTTAATGAGCCCTTAATATACAAAGCTGGCTAATAAAAGGACAAAGCGTGCAGCGCTGATCTCAATGCCTTAGGGATGTGTTATGCATTGGCCTCCATTTGTAGCATACAGAAGGCGATTGAATGCATATATGACCAATGCAATGACAAATTACTAATGTGTGAGGCCACTTTATCATCCTCTTAGGCAAGTCTGCTACCAATTTAACGACCCATGAAAAGTTGAAGTGTTTACGAACCTGAGACGCCTTATCGAACAACCCAACGTGTATTGTAGGGCATCTCGAATCACTGCGCTACATGTGCTCGAAACTAATCAGTAGTCGGAACAATATGATTTATAAATGATACGAACACTAATAAAACATTAAAACCTGAACTTGAATCATTTGTCACTATCTTGTCACTTTTAAATGGCTTCACTTTCACAAATTTCAGGTATCAAACACATTCTGACGTTCTGTTATGTTTTGTTTTCACCGTAGGTTTTAAGGTATCAAAAGTTTTTATTCAAGATTAATTATTACAACCTACCAACGTTTACCGTCTCATAGTGCCTGGGAGGCTTTCCTGGGTGTCGGGCTGCGATATACAGCGGATTCATCTCTCCGGCAGAGTCTCTCAAGCTGAGAAGGAATCCGACGTTTCCATCAGGAAGTCCAGCTAACATTAAACCAATACCAAGATCGACCACAGATCGATAACCGTCTTGCTATCAAATTAGTCGCGGTGGCAAATCTCTCTCTGATCCGCAAGAGAGGCGAACGCCTATGCTGGTGACGACCTGGGGCAGACTTTGGCCCAGGATATCCTAAGGACTCTAAGGAAGCACAATGGCTAAACCAGCAAAACTCCGAAAAATGCTGTGGCCCTCACAACCAGTGAGGACGGGCCATCCAAGTATTCAAGTGTCCAAGTAGTTAATGTAATGATATAAGAAAATAAGATCTATTATGTTTATTTTCATCGTAGTTCTTAAGGTATTAAAGGATTTAAAATCATGGAAAGTTGGAAAATCTATGTGTCACGCATGATAAGCAACGACACTTAAAAAACATTCGTTTGTTTATTGTGGTTCCCAAATGACTAAATTTTTTGTTGGAAACATTAGAGAGAATTCAAAAATTCCACAGCAGAGAGTTCCATTAGAAAGGTGAACGACTTGCAAATTTCTTCACCAGAACAAAACCTTTTGCAAATCTTTTTCGCTGACATTTAATATTTTGTGGCTTTCGGGGATCCACAGATTGTCATTTCCATGAAAATCTACTGGATAAGGTTTTTGCGGAGTCACGAATTCTCTTTTCTCTGTAAATTTTTCGCTGTCGCTTTCAGCGCGCTCTCATTATGTTAGATCGCCTCTCCATGATCCTTTGCTATTTGTTTGTGAAGGTCATTAGTTTATAGCTTTCGCATCAGACGGCTGTTCCTTCTACCCTTCGCCTCCGCAGCTATCGTTGTTAACCACGAAATCTCTCTGGGAACCTCATATCTCGAAGCTATTTTTTGTCTCAATGAAAAGACGACTTTTCATTAAGGCAAACAATATTACCCATTTTATTTCTATTGATCTTTAAATTTTACATGACCGACAATCACAGCTACGAATAACTGCACTTCTTATTGCATTCGATTCGTTTTCCTCGCATCCATTATCCACGAAATCTTCGAAGCTTTCCTTTTGCTTGTTCGAAGACCTGGGGTCATGAATACGAGGAAGCGAGTCGAATGCAAGAAGTGCTGGGACGTGGTCATAGATGTGACTTGGTGTTTTTTATTATTTTTATTTTATTTTATTTGATCCGTCTTCACGTCTGCTGTGCGGATCCCAGCACTTCTCGCATCTAGTTCGTTTCCTCTCGTCCATTATCCACAAAGGTCTTTCAAGTTTTTAAGCGTGGCTTCGGTTGCTGCTTGAGGATTTTCATTTCATCTTGAATGTCGTAGAATGCTGGCCGAGCAATTCTCCCTGGAGTTCTGAGATAGGCGGGTTGGATCCAACTGAATTGCAGAGATTTTTTCCGAGAGAAATCCGGTACCAATTTCCCGACCCCGAAGGGATGAGGAGCTTGGTTGGCCCGGAGGTGAATCAAATTAGCACCATTCTCGTGATGACATACATCGCTACCACTGTGCTATCGGCCCCATACTTCGCGGCGGGCTTAGCGACTTGATGTTATGTAAAAAAATCAATTAGTTAATTAATTAAGTTACTCAACAAGCAGAACTCGGTGAATCCGTTCTGTGACGACTTTTTTTTCGGAAAAACACATCCATTAACAATGGGAATAAAACGCATTAGCATCCATACCGATCGTCGTTACTGCAATCACAGCGCCTCTGTTTCAAGCCGTTCTCGAACGAAGAAACTTTCCACACTACCACTAAGACGTTTTGCAGAACTGGCAGCTGTCGAATTCGTTGAGATAATGGATTCTTTACGTCTACGCAAATTTAATGGTTCTCTGCTGCACTAAATACAAATTGATTCTTTTTGTATCTCAATCTCTTCTCTTTGTTCCCGTTCTCGTTCTCCTATTCCTTTTTCATCCTTTCTTTGTACTTATTCTCCTCTTTCCTCTTCTCCTTTTCTTTCCTTTCCTTCTTGTTCTTTTTAACCATTCACGAAAGTATCCTTTCTTTTTTCCTTTTCTTCGTCATAATCTTTCTTCTTTGTCTTCTCCCCTTTCACCTTATTCGTTTTTTCCTTTTTTTATCGTTAATAACCTTTTCATTTCTCTTTTTTCCATCCCACCTACCCCCCTTTTTTTCATGTACGATAACCTCCCCCCTTTTCAGCGGCGCGTGTGGCGCAGTGGTTGGAGACGCCACTGCGACACACATGTGGAGTCGAACCCCGCGCCCATGGCTCACCAAGCCTTCCATCCCTCCGGGGTTGGCGAATTAGTATCAGACTTGTCTTGGAGGATAGCAGCACTGGATCGATATATCGGTAAGCCACTGCGAGTCACTGTAAAGACTAGATATGCATTCATTCACCTCCAACGATACTTAGTGAAGTCGAATTTATGGCGCATTCCTCAGGGATTGATCAATGCCAAAGACTTTATCCTTTATCCTTTGAACTTTTTTTAAGAGTAACACCTAAATTCCAGCAACTGTCATTCACATTTATTTTGTAATGAGAGCGACGGACGGCTGTTAGACAGCACTGCACTTCGTTCCTCTTCTTCACACCATCAACGTTTGCTTTGAATTTGTTCTGTAACTAGTGGTCTTAGCTAGAGCGTTCTTTCTTTTTATTCCTTGGGCTATTTTTACTGCTTTATTTGTTATCGGATTCGGATCCGGATTGTTATCGGATATATGATACTTCATTACCTTTTCCTTAGTGTTTAGCCAGATATGAGGCAATGCAATGTTCTTAATCTTAGAAATTGTTATTTCTTCATCTTTATACCACTCTAGATAGCCAGTTCGATAATAACCGTTAGTGGAACATTGTATAATGCTATAATTTCAGCCGGCAAAATTTCGCAAATGAAAACTGGTCATTCAGAAGGCATTCAGAACTTTTAAACAATCCATGAGCACTATTTTTTCCATTACAAAGAGGTTTTTTGTTTTCCGGACGGTCTCAAAGTCACTGAATAGAATCTCACATGTTTTCATAATCATTGGGCAGTTTATTTGAGTACTTTTATTTTTCCATTATTCCAAATCTTCTCCGTCCAGCCGTTGCCCCGCTTTATTCCGTTCTCTACGCTTCATGGTTCTAGAGTCTTGCCGGTGTTTTCGAAGCAAGGCATCTGTTTCGACATTGAGATGTTGCAAGGATTTCCAAGAATTTGTTTACCGTTGGACCTAAGTTCATCCTCATTTGCTTTCTGGATATCATCAACAACAAACACGAAGTACTGAAAAGCTTAAATCCTATACTACCAGAACTGGTACACCTTTGACTTATACAGTTATTCTTTTGTGGCTGCAGAAAGATGGACCAGTTTTGCCACTACTCTGCTGTTACTGAAGACGTAATTCATCGGAATCTCCATGTCAAAATGGTCAACATGTTTACACTTCAAATCTCTGTTCATTTGTTAAAACAATTCACCACGAAACGGTCAAAGGTTGTAGTAACAGGATTCGGTTAGATACAGTCCTCGGTGAGTAAGGAAAACTCTTGACGATATTTCTCTTGTAGCCAACTCTTTTTTATTCTTTTTTTTCGATGGATATTTTATAGGTGCTCCGTGGCCTGTCGTAATGTCGAAAAGGGGACTGAGTGTGTTGTGGGAAGAAATTTTCCTTAATCTACTATTATTGTTGTGTCCTTTATAATTTTCTGAAGTTGACCATATCAGATCGTTATTGAAGGCTTTCTGAGATGAACATGTAGTGCGAGTGATTAAGTTCACTACGAAGTATTCAAAAATATCTTACATATTGGAACACAAAAAGTAAATTAGTTAAATGGCAACTTAGAAACAACGCTTTAAAAGTACTAATATTAATAACACTCTGTTACTTATCAAGCTGTTAAAACATTTTCCGTCTCATCTTACGGAACAGCCAAGCGTTCTTGGACGGTCTAGATGGCCCGAGTCCTAACAGCGCACGTGTGATGGAGTCCATTGACGTTACCGCACTATGGAAACGTGTGGAATTAACCCGCTATGAAAACCATCCTCGAACTCTTTGTGCAACACGAAGGAGCAATAAAATGAAAGCTGTGATCCTAGGCAAGATTCGAACCTTTGGCCTTTAGTTTGCGTTTCTCCCGGCCAGTTTTTACCACAGCGGTGCTATCAGCAATGACGCGTCAACGAGAATGATCGGGTGGGGGGGGGTGGTACAAATCAAAATCAGCACTGAACCCAGTTAAGCTGAAGCTGCATTCGAAACTACAATATATAGATTTTTATCTACTACCTATTATTTTTTTGAATCTGACCTAAGGTCGGAGTTTTACAAATATCTCAGCATCATTATGATTGCATTTTACACGGAATTATTTCATTAATGCAGGTTAATAAAAAGCATCCTTTGGGAATTACTGCTCTTGAAAGTTTTCGAAAAAAATTTCAAATTTTTTTGCGCCTCTGTTAAATTCTCTACAAGTTCTTTTACGTGGCGAACATGTGGCAAGGGATGAGGGGTCGACTGACTGCTCGAGGGCGATGCAGTAAGTCGCGTCGTGCAGTGAATGAAGGAAAAACGTATGAAGTAAAGTCAATTGTATGAAATTTTTGTATCAAATCAGCAACCGTTGCAGTACGGAGAAGACTTGAACAGCCATTTAATGACATGCCTTCTTCCAGTACCTGGCAACCATTTCTAGCGCAGTTTCACCTTTAAAATTGAAATTCTGAGAAAATGGACTCATAGAAATGGTTTCGTTCTTTTCCAAATTTGCCCTATGCTTTAGTTTATTCTGCAATTTTTTATTGTCAGTTATTTAACTATTTATTAGGTTACTTTAATACCGCAAAAACGAGTGTTTCAACCGACGGGATCGCTTCTAATGACTTTAAACTAAGTAGAGTAACGACAAGTACTCCAAAGTGCAAACCGAGCATGGAAGAGAAATGATATACAGTAGCAGATTGAGTTGTGTTGAAAGAAATTTTAGAACATGCAAGGTGCGAATGAACTATTCGGACTAGTGCAACAATCGTCATCTGTGGCTTATGTGATCTTCAAATTTATAACAATCTAACAATCTTTTTTAAAAAGAATAAACGTTTATAGCAATCTTTTTTGATGTAGTACTTTTTATTTACTCCCTATTCCTTTTCATGGCAGGTTATGATGTGAAATATAACCATAATCGTTCTGAAATATTTGCAAAATTCTGCACCGCAGGTGCCTGCTCTGGGAACGAACGCGTTATTACCCTTTCCAGGGGCTAATGGCTTCGCCGCTACACCATATGGGTCCTTCGTTTCGCATTTCGCATAAGCACTCGTTAGGTCGTATCAAACAGAGGGACAATTGTTGTACAACACAGTGATAATGTGACATTTGCGCTATTACTTACCATTTGTATCTCCTGTTACTCCCCTAATAAGCGAGTCTTTTGGAGGAATCATAATTTCAGCACGTAGTTCCCCTTATAAAATTGACTCAAAATTTTATCCAATCCGTTCAGTTAGTACTAAACTTTTCGAATTACCAGTGAGAAGTTATGCTTATTAAGCCTCGATATACAGATAGAGATGGATCGTATCCCAGTAGCAAGGAGAGATGATGCCCCATATTTCCATCGGGAAGCCCAATTAAGCTAAATCAAGATCAGACAATTACTGTTGAGCAGTAAAAAACTGGCTGGCTACTATTCGCAGTTTCATGACGTGGAAACATCTTGGTGCGGCATTCTTGTGAATCTAAGGAAAGCTTCTAGCCTTGCAACTAGATAGCAGTTGAATTGAAACTCTCCTGAGAGCGTGCTATTACAGTGTTAAAGACGCATCGAGCCACGTCATTCTTATGAGTGGTAATGATGATGATTGTGAAATTTAGAAGGAAGATAGGAGAATGAATGGAAGAAAAGAAAGAGAAACCAAGTCGAATTTGAAAATCGCGAGGGCGCTACGGAAGAGCTTGTTGAAAATTCTCATTCTATCTGGTGTAGTTAGGTGAATCTTTGTTAAAATTTAGGATACTTTAAAAACGGACCTTTTAGTTGTTTATAATTTTCATAAATGTTAAGACTGTACAAAATTATTCGTTCAAGTGGACAGAATTTGCGCGATTCTTTCTTTTGATAAATTCTCAAAAAATTTCTTCCTCTTTGTTTCCTTCCACTTTTTTTTATCCATTATCGTTGGGCGCGCATAGCGCAGAGTTAGAGAAGCAGTTCAATAATACACACTACGTGTCAGTTCGATTTTGTCTGGGTCAACTGAATCCTCGATCTCTTCAGGGTCCAAGGATTGGTAGTAGATCTGCTAGAATGCTTTCTCGAATCCCCAAGATCTAGGAATTTCTTAGCATGTTTATCGCGCTGTTCCAAAAAGCCCATTAAAGTCCAAGTTCATTAAATAAACATTCAGCGACATCCATAAAGAAGAACAAAAAACTCAAGCAGTTGTTGAATGCACATGCAATTGCAAAGTCCTTCGTAGATGACGAATGTGAGTGAAAGAATTGAATAGAGGATCTGCAAAATATGTGATGTTGTGTCATGTACAATAAAATAAAGCAAACAAAAATTCACTATCTTCTAAACTTCACCTGTTTCACCTGTAGCTCATATCTTTCTTCTAGACTTTTGGTGAAGAACTCTGACCATGGGGTCGGTGTTCTTCCTGCAGTGCGTTCCAAGGAATCCAGTTACTAACGGCTGTTGTACATCGGTTGTCATTCATACACATTACGTGTCAGCCCTTCTAAACTTTGCTGCAGTTATTTTAAAGCGGCTAATTATTCCCTACTGAGACTGAGATTCCTTCGTCTGTAAAATCCTAAGTTCTCAGTAAATTAATACTAATCATAGTTAAGAATCCATCATCTATTTCTTATTGTCACTTTATAGAACATTTTTTTTATTAATCTTTTCATACGTTTAGAATAAGGGAATAAAGGACACAGCTCTCGATCAATCCTTAAAGGATGCACTATGCGTTCGAGTTCAAGCATCATAGAGTTTATTGAATACATATTTGCCCTGCTCACTAACTTGTGGTTGGTTCCTATGCATAAAGTCTGTGGTGCTTACCTCTCAAACAACTCTTGTACTGATTTACCGACTCCAGAACGATGGAAACCCTGGTGAGCACGGAACGCGAGGTTCAACTGACGACCACGCGTGTATTGCAGAGCACAACTGACCATCCTACAGGCGCCCTCAAGATATAGAGTTAAAAAGAATAAAGGGTAGCACTCTCGGCGTTAATCAATCCCTGAGGGATGCGCCATGCATACGGCTTCATTAAACATCGTTGGAAGTGATTGAATGCATATTTGGCCTTTACAATAATTTGCGGTGGCCTACCGATGTATCGTGCCAGTGCTGCTATTCTCCCAGACAAGTCTGGTACCACCAATTTGCCAACCACGGTGAGATCAAAGGCTTAGTGGGCCTGGGGCACGAGAAACAATTCCACATGTATGTCATAGTGGTGCCCCCAACCACTACTCCAAACGCTCCATTGGGTTAACTGGAAAATTTATCGTCATGTAAAATTGATATTCTTATAGGTCTAGCAAAATTGATTTGTTCTTTTTACAGTCTTTCTCAACCAACATCGCCACAATCTGGTACATCGTTAGGCTCAAGAACAGGATTCTCTTTCGATTCACTTTTGCCAAAAGCTGATTGTGCTGCTGAATATGTAAGTAAACACTTTGTCGAAATTCACCTTCTACCTATAGAAGGTGAGATTTCATGAAAATCTCCGTATAAGTTCGATATTCGCAAGAAACGGCAAAGGTGATCGTACACGTAAGTTAACTAATCATCAGGCTCCCCTATTAATGCCAGCTACACTTTGTTCCACTGAAATCCCAGATTGTGTGAATTTGAGTGGGCCGTCGCAAGCTCTTTTTCGAGGAGTTGTTCACCTTCTTATTCATCAAATTCTTTTTCGCAAGAGTTATTTTATAAGCCAAGTAAGGTGCTAAATCAATAGGCAAGCTATGAATAGGATACGAGCATGAGGACAACGTAAATTCTCATGCAAAAACCTTAATCAATCGATTTAATCAATGAAGAAGGAAAAGCAAAATGCAGTCCTATAGAACACCCATCAATCACGATGTTCACAAATCTCACGTTCTTCGAATTCCTCTAAACATCCTTTCTTTAGTCGCTTACATTTTCTATTTGTGTCGCACATATTTCGTACTCGCTAATATGATTAGCTTTTCATTAGTACTAGTTTCTTTGCAATAAGAATTTTAGATGCTCGGACAACGACGGCAGAGTTTAAAGGCCGAGGACTTTTTACGCGAACCAACGCCACCATCATCGTGGGTAGGAAAGGTAGTTAAGAAATGAAATAAGAAAAAGAATGTATTCTTCTATACGCAGCTTAAGTGTCACATTTATTCTTTCCGCATATTTTAAAACAAGTCGTGTATGTCATTGTCGTGTGATCCACTAAGATAGAAAAGGATAACAACTTATCTAATCAATGCACTTCAGTAGAAAATCCATACTGATCTGTGGGAACTGGGACACCGATTTCTTTGTCACTGTCCGAAAAAGTTCCTTTGTATGCGGAACAAATTCTGGTATATGAACAGGACAACTGTTGGCAAATGCGATTGTGAACAATCAGTATGATATACTTCCTGACGATCTGTACCGTTGCTCCTCTCAAAAGTATTCAATGTATCAAATGAAGTTGTAGTAGCTACCGTACCTAAGGAATAAATTCAATCGTCAGCAGACGTCATTCAAAGCACGTGATTTATTCAAATAGTGTTTTTTCTTGGAATTCTCTCCTCACAGATCTCTTAGTGTACTTTGCTGACTACAGTGACTGTTTGTGATAGTAGTAGAACACCTGTCGATTACACAGTATCGCAGTATATCGATGGATGAAGATTTCAGGCAAAATACTACTATGATCTCTATAATTGTCGTTACTTCGCGCCGTTTCTGCTTCTGTTTCTCTACTCGATACTGGGCGCATGGGTTTTTTACTTAGTGGAATATGAAAACGAAAAAGAGATGAAAGTGTAAGTGGACCTACATGTTGATAAAAAAATGAGACGAATGGCGATTGATTTCGATTTGTAAAGCATAAAACTTTTACTCATTTTGCTTACTAAGATGCCATTAGTAGAAATTCTGCGGTATAGCGGAAAGTAGTTAGTGGAAAGTATTGTCTAGCCACAGGTTCCGTCGGTACTGCCGGTTTCCATCGCAGATTACCTAGCACATCATAGGTTCTTAACAGTAAAGGCAGCAGAACACCATATATACCGTCTATTTGTATGATTTAACATAGGATATTCTTCAAATTAGAGTGTGGGCTCTGCTGCCAATTGACGATTTTGTTCCCTTCACGAATGGCGGTGGATGCTAATCGATCAGAGAAAACTTTTCCCAGAAAAGGTTAATTTGTAACCTACCGATCCAAGAGAGATGAGGAATGGTTTTGCTTTGAGTGTTGCCGACCCAGCGAACACGTTTATAAATACACGTCGCGGTCGTTCTTGTATCTCACAGCTGTACACTACAACAGACCACAGGAACAGTTGAGCTATAGGAATGGTAGAGCCTTCGCAATCGCTAACCAGAATATTTAGGCCTGAAACGTCAGCCGGTTCGTCCACCTTTTTTGTGGATCCTATAAACCCACCTAACGAATTATTTGTGAGCTTTCGCTAACCACGAAACATAGTTGGGGATAGTAAAGTAGAATAGAAGAGCAAGGTATATCTTTACTTTTTGCTAAGTAAGAAAATGAAGGATCTATAGAGTACAGGGTGATCGCCAACCTACCTCTCCGTACTCTCCATCTAAAAGTGAGGCATAGATGGGAAGGAGCTGTGATCGAAGTAGAACATTGATTTCGTAGATGATCCAAATTTCGGCGTAAATGTTTTAATCCCCACAGTAATAAGGGGGAACGCAGCATTTCAGAGAACTGAGACATAATCCTTTTAAAGCTGTTACCTAGAGTAAGTCTAAACGAGGAATAGTTATTTGCGAAGAAAGTTTCAGAAGAGAGGTGCTCGATCTGGATCGACTGCGGACGAATGCTTTTCAGCGAATAGTAGGCCTTTTTCAAGCCAGAAAACGAAGCGAAAGATTGGCAAAGTCAAAGTACAGATCAGTTATATTTTCCTCTCAAGACTTTTCAATGCCATTATAATAAAATCTTAGAAAGTTCTTAATAAATGAGATTTCATTAAGGGATCTTCTGCTATGGTACGAAAACGAACTACAGAAAGTGAAATTGCCAGAGGCATTGGAATGGGATATGTGGGGAGCTTTATTTTATGTAGGAACGATTTTTACAACTATTGGTATGCTTTTTATGTTACTATCAATTGATCGTTAAAGATGCATCTCTGTTTAGCCTTTTTATAAGGCTTTTTTGACATATCCTGTAGAATTACTTCACATCTGAGCTGTCTAACTTCACAAAAAAGAATTTGTATGATATCCTGCACATTGTCACTTGAGTGGTTTATAAGAAAAGACTTTTCCTCTCGAAGTTTTGAGAAATTCGCAGCACAGTGTTGCGAGGTCAATCAACATCAAAAATTCGCTACCATTTGCGGAGTGAAACAATGCTTGTCAGCTTACGATTAGATTTCTGGCATGACGACAGTGATTCGGTTAAGTTGTTCGTAGTCGTCATAATGAGTCGACGAGAGCTTTCCCACCATACATGCTCCTTACCAGTTTGAAGAGGATTCCAGACATAATTTTATTAAAAAATTCCACTTTTGAATAGAAATCTCTAGCTCCTTCTCGGGTCGATGATCCTGCTGTGAGAACAGAATGGATACCATTGATTTTAGGTTACGGTAACATCGTACCTCGAACAATCACTGGACGGGCGCTGTCGGTGGTGTATGCGATTATCGGTAGGCTTCATATCAGTTTTAAGATACGTTAATCGGCCAATTCGATTTGCACATAACTTATTTTTACTAAAGACGGAAACTCGACAAAATCAACTCGTATAGTTTATTTAACGGAATTATTTTATTGCTTCGTGTCTGCGGTGGGGAACGAACGCGCTATTGTCCAATCACCTGTCAACGGGATTGATCTGAAGATCCCAAATCAAAAAAACCTCAGCTTAACTGGGTTCATTGCCGATTTGGACTCCCCAGATCAATACTGATGACGGGTGATTGGACAATAGCGCGTTCGTTCTCCACCGCAGACACCTGCGGTCCGGAGCTTTGCAAATATCTCAGCATCATTGAAGTTATATTTCGCAATAGATCCTGCCTTTAAAAAGAGTAGGCACTAAATAAAACGGTTAAGATTGTGATTACCGCTTCGCATTCATACGAGTTACGAGAGTTTTTAGTGCTTTTTCTTTACACTTAAACATAAACACGTCATACAAAACCTCTACAAAGCGTCGTCTTAAGCCACGGAAATATTCGACCAATTTTCTCTTGAAATTTTTAATTAGAACATTATTTAAAATTTCTTCAAAGGCTTTGAATGTTTTTTAAACAGCGTTCAAAAAGCGGAAAGTGAACGTAGAAGGAACCGCGATCAAACAGTTTTTTCCGTCATTTTTTTAACACATATAGTGCAGTAATTAGAAATGCCCTGATATGCATTTGGTCGTCGGATCGAATCCGTGCCGCAGGCCAGTCAAAACTGCATCGCTGCGGAGCTGGTAGAATAGTATTAGACCTAACCTACATGGTAGAATAAAAGCATTCAGATAATGCTTCGATAGGTCTCCTCTATTCAAATACGCTAAATATGCATCCAATCAACTCTTCAATTTTAGGAGTGAAGATGAATATAGGACTCAACAATTGATCAGTTCGCATGCTTTTTGCACTTCGACACATTTTGCGCTTCAATGTCTATGTAGCTTGGTACACTAAATTCCCACGGATCTCCTTCATAGAAGGATCTCACGCCGGTTGGTCGCCAAGCAATGTGGCGCATCCCCAAGTGAGTGACGTATTAGAGGTTGATCGCGGACGAAATTTGCTTCTGTGAGACGCAGATAGATCAAGGTGATGGACCCGCTGTTTCTGCTGTCCCAATTTGGCAAATACCTTCCGTATTTGCGAGAAGGTATTCATGAATGTGTGCATGGGTGCATTCTCGTCCATGCGGATTGTACTCTACGAGACAATTCGGCGAAAAGCCTGCAATCAAGTAACAGTATATGGGAGGCGATTAGTAGTTGCCTGTAACACGTAAATTCTCCGTCCAATCTGCGAGAAATTGACAGACTACTCGTGAGTATACTCGGCCTCAACGCTCAGAGCTCAGCAAGTTATACATAAGATTCCAAAAGCTAAGCACAGGAGAATAAACGGGCCTCATTCCCCCAACCTCGAAGGAGCCGCCTATCCGACAGCGTCGGGTAGGACGAGGGCTGAGAGGCTGCTAAAATCTTAGAGCCATTCTAGGCCTAGGCTGTCTAGATCGCAAAGAACTAAGGTGATCGTGATCTGCCTCTACAATACACAAACAGCAGAACTAGGATCTGGGTCTTCGAAAGATTTGATCATACAAGCAGGAAAGGTAAGGCCCGATATCATCGAACTGGCCGAGATGAGAAGAGGCCACCCGTTCAACGCCGTCTATGACACTGCAGGAGAACGGCCCTTCGGAACATGCGGCAGTGGAAGAGTGGGCGGCGTTTTCGTCGAGACGAGTTTGAATATGAACGTCGATCCATTCGAGCAACTAACAACCCGAATCTGTCGTTTACGATTGAACAGATTGATTCAATACCGACTTTGACAATCTTCGTCGATTACGCGTCGACATCAAACTATGATGATGGAAAAGTCGAAGCGTTGTGTATGGACTTGGAGAAGTTCTACAGAGAAGACGATACATTCCTTAATGTCATCATTGGAGATTTCAACGCCGAGGTCGCACCAAGAAGAACGTCTGAAGAACGTCACATTGGGACCCACGGATTAGAATGGAGCGAACAGATTGAGCGGCTGTTTGAGTTTATCATAACGACCAAAACTATTCATGGTTACTCGCAATTCCGGAAACCCAACCTTCAGCGCTGTACGTGAGAGCCTTCCAATGAGGGCTACAACAACGAAATAGACCACATCATAGTAAATCGAACGTTTCGTCCAATTGATGTCGCTTATTTCTCGCGGAGAGGAGAAAAGAAGCTAAGTTCAAAAAACAAAATCCCAAAAACACCATAAACTGGGATTTATTCTGTTCATTAGTCAGCCGTTGTGATGATGCCGTTCTCGATAACATGGACAAGGAACACGATCGCCTCACTCAACATCTTCACTTTAGCGCTATGAAGGCTGAGCGTTCAAAAGTCACCAACATAAATCTGTCTCCAGAATTAATCTAGCCGATAAGCCAGTTTCGAATCGCGCAAGCTACGCGCAACCGCCAACTCACGCCCGAACTTCCAGAACAATGCAGACAGGGGATAAATGAAGATCTTAAAGAGAGAAGAGCACTAGTAATGGCTGAAGTTGCGGAGGCAGGGAAAAGCATTGCAAAACCCCAACGAAGCTTCGCCAATTTCAAAACCATGGTGAAGTTATACCGACGCTCAGATGGAACAATAGCCTCCAGAAAGACAGGGAAGAAAATCAGTCACGAACATAACTCGGATCTATTCAATATTCACATCCTCCTGTGATCACCTGAAATAAAGGAGAATAGATACGTACTTTTATCCGCTCTCCCTTCCAAAATCCGACATACTGATCCGAAATCGGTGAGTAATCGAACAATATCTGGGCCACAGAGGATAAGATCTGAACACCTAAACAACCTTCCGCCATACTAATCAACACACTGAATCGACTCATCACACGCTACCTCTCTGAATGCGAAGTCCCTACTCAATAGAAGATCAGTAAGACAGTGCTATTGATCACGAAGGGTTACCTCCACGATATCGCAAACTATCGGCCAATCTGCTTGCTGTCTGCCATCAACAATATTCTCACTCAAGTCATCTAAACGGGATTAACAGAACGCTGGACAAAGGAAGCCACGTGAGGAGCACATGCATACGACAACACGACTCACTGAAGCATCACAAGAGCGGAAGAAACTGCTCCGCCTCAATTTCTTTCTCTTGAGGAAAGTTTTTGACTCAATTGAGCTAGAAGCAGTCATGGAATCCCTAGATAACTAAGTAGCTATACAATATATAAAAATTTTTCTCGAGCTGTATAAAATACAACCAAGAAATCTATAACGATATTAAGATCGATGTTAAAAAAAGGGGTTGTGCAAGGCGGTACCACCTCGCCAAAATTATTTCCTACTACTCTCGAGAACTTCATGCAAACAATGGGACAATATAGGAGTAACCGGAAATTTGGACGATGACCGGAAATTGCACCATGTTTGCTTTGCTTATAACACCGTTTTCATAATATCAAACAGTAGGCATAAAAAATGAACACTTGGTGACTTTGACAAGCCTGTAGACGATCAGCCCTCGACTAAATCTTATCACCTGTATCACCTGTAGTCCCACTGACCATCGAATGACTCGAGCGGGCGCCAATAAATCTTCCATTTTTGCCTGCCTCGTGCAAGAGAAGCGCAGTGGGTTCTGCTCGCCCTAGGGACTCGTCGAGCATAATATCTTTCTTTTAGGATCTTCATGAAAAACTCTAACCTTTGAGTCGGTGGTCTTCCTGCAGTGCGTTTGACATCCCGAGGAATCCAGTTAATAACGGCTCTTGTCCATCGGTTGTCCTTTATACGGATTATGTGCCTGGCCCACCTTATTTTCGACTGTTGTACACAACGGCATCTTAATCTTTGATCGTTGATGCAGCTCGGGGCTTCGAATCGCATCCCTTACTTGTGCGAAACGGGAAACTCCTAGCATCAATTGATAATTCAACGTTTTTTCTTCAATAAGCAGACACGAGGTTGTTAATATAGAATTTATTAGAATACAATAGCTGACGTTTCGGCGGTTTCGCCTTCTTCAGAGCCTGGAAAGGTCAAATTGAGATGTGATCTACTCAGCCAAACACTTTCATAACCCTAGCAGATAAGACTTGACAAATCGATTTGCATTCGCATAAGAAACAGCTTCATTCAAACACCTACCGTTTATTTGTTGTAAGTATTTAAGTTAGTTGGTGGATAGCCGCCGCACAGAGTAATACATGGTCGATAACGGTGTCCATGTCAGGTCATTGGATCAGCCTGAGGTATGGCGCCAGATCACGCGTGATGACAAGACACTCCTCCTTGCGGTTCATTTTTGATTTTTTGGCATTGATCCAAAACGCTTCAAGAGTTTTACGCGCTGATGTTTTCGATTCCTGCGTAAGGATAGTGACTCCTACCTCAAAATCTTCTCCGTTGTGTTCTTGCATCCTATGCGCGCCTAGTGGAGTGTTTGGTTTTAATTTAGATTTACCGACTAGGTGTTCTTTTATGCGGAAGCAGAGCGGTCTACCCGTTTCGCCGACATATTCGTCCCCGCACGTTTTACAACTGTTTTGATACATCTGTAGGACATCTCAGATTTTCCAATAATCTAGATATGCATTCAGTAACTTTTGCGATTCTTCATGAGGTCGAATGCGTGAGACATCCATCAGGCATTGAACAACACCGATTGCTTTATCTTTTTTATCAGGAACTTGGGACTGTGGAAATATGTACACCATGGAGTTCCTCTTATACCTTTATATAATGCTATGTGTGGACTATCAGGAAGGAGACTAGTATTGAGGCCTCTCGGACATCGAAGAGATGTTACCGGCTAACGAGTCCAAAATTCCATGATCACGTGTGGCGCTCTCGGTGTACTACTGGGATTTTCGTTTAGCCCTCAACAAAGCCAAGATTTTTACACATCGCCTATAGTACATTTAAAGGATGTCTACTGAAATAGAATCGCCACTGCTCCACAAAATTTCAAGCTCAACTACACAGTTCACGCATTCCGTACAGATTTTCCGTCATAGAAATTTACAGTTATGATCATACATGAGACTTGGTATCCGTATAGAAGAGAACAACGACGAAGTGAAACGAAACCGAAATATTCTTCAGTTCGCACTACAAATGACAGTAGTGAATCCTTGAAGTATCAAAATTGTCTAGGTATCCAAGTAAACCAAAAACAATCCAGGGCGATAGAAACGAAAAACCTGAACTGTCTTTATCGTACTCTCGCCATTGCTTCTGTTGTTGTTAAAGTTTTTGCTAATGTTGCTGTTAATGTTGTTGTTGTGGGTGTTGACGTCACTATTACCACGAATGTTGTTGCTGTTGCTGTCGTTGTTTTTGTTGGTGCTGGCATTCATGCTGTTGATACTGTTTCGACAGCAATAACTGCAATAATCACTAGTATAATAAAACATTACTAAGAACGATGATGAGTGTCGTAATAAAATTCCGATTTTTCATGAGGAAAAGGCTTAACACAGAAATGTTCTTTGCATTTGCGTTGATCAATTTCGCACTGACACTGAACACTTCTCCGGTAATTTAACACCTTTGCAACCATGCCAAGAGAACAGTTGTTGTGTTTCGTATGAGCTTGAACTCTAGGCAATCTCAGCGGAGCCCGCAGAGGAAAAAATGAAAGAGTCTAATAAAAAAGTGTGAAAAAGAATAACAACAAAAACGAAAGGGTAAACAAACACGTACAGACGTATTTAAATTCTTGTTTTGCCAATGACTTCGCTTAAATTAGGTTCCCACCACGATATCGAAATTCGCCAGCCTGCTGTAGTGTGCCAAACTATGCTGTCAAAAAAACAAAGCTAGAGGCAAAAGCAGCTTTTCTCGAAACATTCACATGATTAAAACAATATCGCTTTCTGCTGAGGAGGTGACCTCTCGTTGAAATCAGGTTTCGCTCCAAAAAAAAATTGGAAATCAATATGCTGATTTCTCACGTTTAGACCAAACTCAGATATACGGTTGAAGTTAAATATGGATAAAAACCTATTTCTTCCTGTCTCTTTAAAGTGTAGCTAGTTTACTAAGAATGTAACCCTTTCATAATGTCATCCATCCACATTCGCGTAGTATATTCTCTTCATGTTACTGTCGTTTAAGCGCTTTTGTAGCGCTTCGACAATTATCGACTTACTTTCGATTATCGATTGATTTTTTTTAGGAATTCCACTAGTTTTGGCGATTTTATCGAGATTCGGCCAGTTCCTGGAGCACAATATTGCTCGAGTATGGTTGAAACATCGAGAAAAAATCAAGGAAGCACATAAACAAACCAGAAAACGCATTTCAACCAGAGTTAACGCAGGGTTAGTCCTGTTTGACCTGTTCATTTTTCGTTAATATGAGTTATTTTTTCGGAGTCTACATTAGTTTTAATCAAATATATGCTATATATTTGTAAAATTCTTCAACCTTATAATGTTTTTTAAAACCTTCTTTTCAATTTTAACTTGTTATTTACTGCCTACTCTTTTTAACGGCAGGGTATACATTGTGAAATATAACTTAAATGATGCTGAGATATAGATGAGTTATATTTCACAATGTATACCCTACCGTTAAAAAGAGTAGGCAGTAAATAATAAGTTAAAATTGTGGTTATAACTGCGGCGTAAGCTTAACTGGGTTCGTTGCCGATCTGGGCCCTCCAGATCAATCCCGCTGACGGGTGATTGCTGATGGCAAAAGATCGATTGAGCTAGCTGAGAGACGGGCAAAACGAAGGACCCGCATGGTGTGGTGGTGGACGCGCTACTTCCCGGAAAAGACAATAGCGCGTTCGTTCACCACCGCATACACCTGCGATCCGGAGTTTTGCAAATATCTCAGCTTCTTTTCAATATTTTTCACTATCTTTTTCTACTTTGACTATACTGCTTTTTTATCAAATGTACATAAAGTTTCTTAAAGTTATTCGAGTTTCTAAGGTGATTACTAACTTCCTTTCACAAAAATCTTAAAAGTTCTTAAAAGTTTCGCAATAGGAAGATTGTAAAGTTCTCAGGATTATTGATTTTAGAGCGTCATTATACGCGCTGGAAGAAGGAAAACTGGTCGGTTCACCGGTGAGATCGGAACCGTTCGGGGATAAACTGATAGACGAATCAAGGTAGCTTTATCAAGCGGGAAATGTGCTGAACATTATCATTTCGCATGAACATCGTGTTCATCGTATTCAGCGCGAGTATGGCTACGGTAGGAAGGGATCTGCAATACAGATGAGTTAGATCCCGCGCTACAGGCCTCGCACGCCATCCATCCTCCCGGGTTCGGTAAACTGGTAACAGACGTAACTGAGAGAATAGCAGCCCGGACTCAATACATCGGTAGGCCGCCGCGAGTCCATGTATAAACGTTGATGG
Source organism: Angiostrongylus costaricensis (assembly GCA_900624975.1). Classification (NCBI taxonomy): domain Eukaryota; kingdom Metazoa; phylum Nematoda; class Chromadorea; order Rhabditida; family Metastrongylidae; genus Angiostrongylus; species Angiostrongylus costaricensis. The sequence goes on along the minus strand of UYYA01004025.1, from coordinate 14,923 downwards.
AGCCGAATGTGTGGCACATCCTTCAGAAACTGATCAACGTTGAGACCTTTGTCCTTTATCCTTTTGTCATATTTAACTGCTCAAGAACACAGATGGCCACTTTACTGCAGCAGTTTTCTAAAAATAACCCCTCGAATATCCTCCGGTTTGCGTCGCCTATTTCCCTCCAACTTCACATAACGAACCTAAAAAGCTGGCTATCCCAGATTTCTAGAAAAATGTTATGACATTATTTGCTGCGCAGTGGTCAAAAGAACCGAAAACTACACACGCAATGAAGAGTTCAATTGTGGAAATCTGGCAAATCAAGCTCTTCCTGTTTCCGGGATTACCAGATTAGTATTGCATGAGTAAGTGAAAAACGAGCTTATGACATCGTTAGGCGTGCGTAAGTCATTTTATAGACGAATATACAGTCAGTGGCCTTACTCACATGGGATGGATCTGTGTTTAACGCATTATCCTTTACCCTTTATGGAAATTGCGATGCGTCCAACACATCTCTCCATGTAATAGATTATTCAATTATCACATGCAAAATACTTGTGAGAAAATATTTCAACCGAAGTAACAAAATCTGAAAAAGTTCTGTATGTTTCGAAATACTTTACTCACATACAGTTAACCAAACCCTCTTGGTGCTTAAGTGGGGCGAAGAGGTGAATTTTTAAGTTTTTGCTTACTTTTATACGACCCGTATTCACTTCTACCGCAAAATTCCAGCACTTCTTACACTCGTTTCGTTTCCTTCCATCCATCATACACTAAGAGCCTTCAACTTTTACATATGGTTTCGGCTGTTGCTCAAGGGTCTTAATTTCATTTTGACTGTCGTAGAATGTTAGTCGAGTCGATTTTCCCTAGAGTCCTGAGATAGCCGGACTGGATCGCTTGGATTGGATTACAGACAATGATTTTCCCAAATAAGTCCGGCACCGATTTTCCGACTTCGGTGAAATGACACGATGGGTGGACCTGAGATGGGATCGAATCAGCACCATACCCGAGATGGTGGGAATTAGCATCGTGCCCATTATGGTCGTCTTCACTACCAGTCCGCCTCCACCCCTTCTCAAAAAAACCAAATTTCTTAAACACCATCTGTATCACCTGTAGTCTCCTTGATCGTCGAGTGACTCGAGCAGGCGCCAGTAAATCTTCCATTTTTCCCTGTCGAGTGCAAAAGTAGTCCAGTGGATTCTGCTTGCTCTAGGAGTTCGCCGAGCATCACACCTTTCCTCTAAGTTTTTCGTGAAGAACTCCGCCCATCGAATCGGCGGTCCTTCTCCATTAAGTTTGACATACCGAATCCAGTCACTAAAGGCTCTTGTCTATTGGTTGTAATTCATACGGATTACGTGTCTCGCCCACCTTACCTTCGAGCGTTTGGCATACAGAACAATCTCTTTGGTTTTTGATCGTTGACGTAGACCAAAGCTTCAGATCCCTTCTCAAACTCGTATGACAAGGGATACTCCTGTCTTCTCCCCAGGAGCTCCTTCACTGCTCAGAGCTTCCATGATTGCTTCTATCTCAATTGAGTTAAAGGCCTTCTTTATACCGACGAAATTGAGATAGAGCAGTCCTTTGTACCCTCGCGAAATTTCAATGAGTCTTGTTAACGTGTGGATGTGGTTCATCGTACTGAATTCTTTTCGAAACCCTGCTCGCTAACATGGCTGTCCTTCGTTCAGTGTTCTGTCAATATTATTTGAGATGGCTTGAGTGGGAATTTTGTAGACGACAGACAGTAGGCAGATTAGTTGACAGTTGCCTATATCGTAGAGGCCACCCTTCTTGAACCATATCATAGTACAGCTGGTCTTCCCATGACCTTGTATTCAGACAGGTAACTTATGAAGAACCGGGCAAGTATGTTTACGAGGACTGACGGAATATTCTTCAGGTGTTCAAATATCATTCTGTCCGGATCTGGAGCAGTTCGACTTTTCACCGACGAAATAGCATATCGGATTTCGGAAGGGAAAACCGGTGGTACAACACATCCATCCTCCATTATTCCATATGACCGAAGGTTCACGTGGCTACCAAAGAGACCTGAGTAGTATTCGTGAATGATTTTCTAAATTTTTGTTTTTTCAGTTTAGCTGCTTTTTCTCTTCTCCGCAAGAAATGAAATCTTGCACGAAGAAGGCGATGGTCCGATCCCGTATAGAAATTTACGACCACAGTGACATCGGTAACGCAAACCTTCTGTTTACTATGATATGGTCTACTTTGCTACGGTACTCTCTATTGGGAGACTCTGACGTCCTTCTAGAATCACGAGTTACCATGGATGGTCATAGCCGTCATGATAAACTCAGACAGCCGCTCACCCTTCTTGTTCCATTCCAACTAGTGGGTATCAGTGTGACGTTCTTCAGACCTTCTCCTTGGTCCATTCTTAGCGTAAAAATGTCCAGTGATGGCGTTGAAGAATGTATAGCCTTTTCTATAAAACTTCTCCTTGTCCACACAGAACGCTTCGACTTCTTCGTCATTATAGTTTGATTTCGGCGCGTAATCAACGAAAATTGTCAAGGCCGATTTTGATTCACATCTGTTCAATCGTAAACGTCCAATTTGGGTTGTTAGTTATTCGAATGAATCTATGTTTATGAAAAAACTGCCGCCAGCTGTTCTAGTGTGGCATGTTCCAAGGAACAATTCTTCTCCGGTGTCATAGACGCCACTGAATGTGTGACGTCGTCTCGCCTCGGCCCAGTTGGTGACATCGTACCTTATCCTACTTGCTTGCATGATCGAGTATTCTATTGAGGACTCAACTTCAAATGTGCGTGCATTTTAGGTACGGATCTTCACCTTAGTCCTTTCCGATTTAGGCAGCATAGAATTGCCCTAAGATTTTAGCAACCTTTCCGCACTCGTCCTATTCAACGCTGCCGAATCGAGGGCTTTTTCAGGATCAGGGGAATGAGTCCAGTTTTTTTTTACTGTATTCAGATTTTTCATACTCATGTATAGTTTACTAAGCTCTGAACGTGGAGGCTGGGTATGCTCACGAGTAGCCTGCTAGCCTGCCAATCTCTCGCAGAGTAGACGGAGACCTTATTTGCAAGAGATGACCACTAATTGTCTCCCATGTACTTCCCTGTCACTTAATTACAGGTTTTGGCCGAATTGACTCGTAGAGTACAATCCGCACAGAGGAGAATGCACCCGTTCACCCATGCTTGAATACGTCTCGCAAATACAGAAAATATGTGCAAAATCAGAAACAGGCAGTGCATCCCCTTGATCCATCTGCGTCTCGGGAACAAAAGGTCGCTTTGGTCTGCGATTAACTCTTTATCCGCCACGTGGCGACGTGCCACGCAGCATCGCTACTAATCGGCTCGAAATCCCTTAGATTAGTGGATTTTTAAATGTACTCGATACTTGATACTTGAACGGCCCGCCCTCACTAGTGCGGGCCGCAGCATAATCACCACTTTTCGGAGATTTGCTAGTTAAACCATTGTGGTTCCCGGGAATCCCCGGGAATCCCGAGGTCAGTCCGGCCAAAGTTTGCCCCAGATCATCATCACGACAGGAAGTCGCAGCCCTTGTGGATCAGAGGGAGACTTGCCACCATGCGAATTTGAAACCAGAGCGGTGGTAGATCCTGGTATTGGTTTATTCTTAGTTAGGCTTCCTGATGAAACTCCGGGCTCCTCAGTTTGGGAGGCCATGCCGGGGAACGATTCTCCCGCTGTACAGCGCTGTCCGACTCCCAGAAACACCTCCTAGCCACGATGAGGGTCAACCGTTGGGATGATTTTTAAATATACAAATAATAAAACATATCTTTAGAGTAAATAGATAATTGGTTGTAAAGAATTAGGAAAAGCGCCGTTTAGGACCATTCCAATCTGGCTAGCATTGCTAATCTGCATAAGTTGGATTTGTGCTTGCGCAGGTCTCTTCTTGATTTGGGAGAAAAGATGGACATTTTTCACCAGTCTTTATTTTTTCTTCATCTCCTTATCCACTATTGGTCTAGGTATGTTGTCATTTAGTTAGTACTTCAATCAATAATCGTATGAGAATTGCTTTTCCTTAATACGTTATTTCTTGGGTTACACTAGGCCCGTCCATATTTTTGTGATTAGGAAGCACAGCAAAAGTTTGCAGGAAGGCGCTTGCCTTACTACAACCCAGTACACAGGATAATCAGTGTAACTGAATGTGATTCGAACTAGATTTCCATTCACTTGAGCTATCAACTTAATATTATCCGTAAAATCGATGTGGTCTTTTCATAGGTGATGTCGTCCCAGATCATCCTCATATGCTGATCTTGATGTTCTGGTTGGTTATCATCGGTCTATCCATTGTCTCAATGTTGCTTACCGTAATACAAATTAAATTCGAAGAATGGTTGTACAACTTCATGATACGAATGCAGGTTAGTTGTTTGAATAAGTATATAAACCTACTTTATCAACGCATATTTCTTATATGAAATGCTGAGATATTTGCAAAACTCCGGTCCACAGGTGTATGCAGTGGGGAACGAACGCGCGCTGTTGTCATTACCGGGGAGCAGCGCACTTCACCACTACACCATCCGGGTCTCCGCATATTTCTTACTTTTGTCGTCTCGATCTTTATGCCAGTATTTTCATCCTCCAAAAACATTGTCAAAAAGTATTCTTTCTTGATAAGCTTGCACGAGGTTGATAAATTCGAAGATTCGAGAAGATGGCTCGCTGAGGAAGATCTGGCTCGACAGGAAGGCGAAGATGCAACGTCGAGGCGAACAACAAGCATGGACCATCGACTCGGATCACCGGCTCTGAGGAAGACGAAGACGTCGAAACGTTAGCCGAAAATAAAAATATATTTATCAACCTCGTGCAAACTTATCAAGAAAGAATACATATTGATTAGTCACACCGAGGTTTAGGGAAGGTCGGTTTCGAAATATTGTCAAAAAGTCTCAGTAGCGTAGAAAGTTTGAGCCATTACTCCAGTCCATCTTCATTTTTTCCCATGTTCTAGCAAGTGAACTCAACGTTTTTAGTAGAGAAAGGTGCAAAATCTGCTAAGAACAAGTCTTTTGTTCAGTCCGAAAATCATTCAGAATTTGTCTTTTCGAATTGGATCCTCTATCAGTTCCAATGAATTCATATGATCTTGTTCGGACATATGTTTGTTCACTTCCAAAAAGATCAATAATGTATTAGTAAAGGATTTAATATAAATAAGACGGTGTGTGGAATCAAATAGTTGTGATAGCTCTACAAAAAGGCATTATGATTTCAGGAAGAGTACCAACGCAACCTGGCAAGTGGTTTACCACTTAACCATGAAGAGATCCGAAAACGAGCAATGGAAGATCAACCATTTCTGATGAAACTCTTCGGATCAGATTTGATTTCTGATAGCCAAATGGAGAAAATTGAAGAGAAAGTGAGCTTTGCTTCTCCATTTCTCCCAGGCTTTCCTCTTTTTATCTTTCCTATTGTCCTATTCTAATCGCTTTTATCGTTTCAACGTCAGGCCGAGCAATTTGAGCGCATCACACGTAGTATGAACAACAAAAACATCCAAACTGAAATTCCAGTTGCTGCTGTTGCCGAAACACAAGTGGAAAAAACAGCGAATGTAAGTGCTAGGTTATAAATCGTTCTAAACTCTAGTCAAAACCCTAGAAAGTTAGAAAATGCGAAGAAGGACAACTAAGTACTACCGACGCCGCTTTCATTAATGTTTCTTTTCACTGTAGTTGATTCTTTCTTGCCACTAAACCAAACTGGCGGCTGTATACAGCGAGCAGGATGCGAGGTGAAGAAAAGCACGTGTAGCCAACATTTTCTGGTCAAAAGTATATCATATTGGAATGATGCTTACATACCACCAATGATGAGAAACTCTGCCCAGTTATTGAAGTCTTTCGCCACATTTGTGTTTTATGGATCGCAACTTTTTCTTCATGTTCCATTCTATCGATACCTCTCTGACTATATTGGTGAAATTAGATGTAAATTAACTATAAGTAAAATATTAAGCGAATAAGCGATCACAAAAGCAAGATCTCTAAGTAGTTTCAGAGCATAGCATGTGGTCCGATGACGAAATCAGATTCTAGTATTGTGGATGGGGAACAAATGCCGTGGCTGAAGTGAGTGTGGAATAATCTACGAAACTTCTCACAAAGTTCTTTCAGAGTCATGGAGCACACAGCAGAAAATAGCGGCATTATGTTTGCATCAAAGGTCCTTTCTTGCTAAGAAAAAACTCTTGGAACAGAGTTCCTGAGACAAAATGTACTTAATATGTAATATTGTAATGCGACTTTCATTCATTCTCGGGATCAATAATCAATGTCTATTTTTTCACTGATGAACTAACACGAGGTTATTATCATATTTCATTCGCCTAACATCTGGAGGTCTTCGTGTTTTCAGGGGAGGATTGATCCAAGTCGACTGCCTTCAGCCGTTCTTTTTCCCGATGTGGACATTCGTAAATGCATCGAGTTAGGTTTTTTCATTCAAGAGCTGCTCCAGTGATTTGAATTCGACTTGATGCGAAGATGAGTATCCACATCGTGAAGAAATCCATGTGTGGGTTCACGACAAGGATCAACCCGGCTCTAATGAAGATGACGAAGCTGAAAAGTTAGCCGAATAACGCTTAATATTAACTCATGTTAGCTTATCAGTAGTATAGAAGAATACTTACTTTATCACCTGTATCACCTGAAGCCCCGTTGATCTTCGAGTGACTCGAACGGGCGGCAGTAATACTTCTACTTTTCTCCGTCGCGTGCAAGGTCGCTCGAGGGACTCGTTGAGCATCACACACCTCTGTTTTACGGTTTTCGTAAACAACTCTGACTATTGGGCCGGTGGTCTTTCTGTAGTACGCTTGACATCCCGAATCCAGTGACTAATTGCTCTTGTCCATCAGTTGTGGTTCATACGCATGCGCATTACGTGTCCAGCACACCATATCATCGACTGTTACAGACGTACAGAGCGACATCTTTGATTTTTGAACGTTGACGGTGGTCGAGGCTTCGGATCCCTCCCTTTACTTGTGTGACACGGGATACTCCTAGCATCGTCCTTTCGGCTGCGCGTTCAATAACTCTGAGTGATCTTTCATCCTGCTTACGCACCGACCAAGTTTCTGACGCATGCGCTAAAACAAGAAGTACCATTCAGTCGAGAAGTTGGGCACGGAGTCAGGTGATCTTTGTTCTCTTTCCAACATCCTCGATTCTCTTGAAGGCTACCAAAACCAGCAGTTTCCTCGGGCTCAAGGGCTAATTCGCTCAACATGTTGATTTCCCTGCCTAGATAGACATAACTGGAGCCTTTATTTGTTCAGAAGTTATCCTATCCGGACCTTGCGCTGTTCTACTTTTCAACCACGAAGTAGCATGTCGAGTTTCGGAAAGGAGAACAGGTGGTACGACATATCCATATTCCTTTTATTTATAGGAGAACGTAGGTATTGAAGAGATCTGAGTAGTAATCGTGAATGATTTTCTCCAGTGCTTTCTGGAAGCTGTAACTGTTCCATCTGGGCGCCGCTATGCATTCATCATGGTTTTTAATTAGCGAAGCTCTGGTGGGCTTTGCGATTGTTCTTCCTACCCTCTGCAGGTGCGATCATAATTGCTGCTCTTCTCCCTTCAAGGTCTTGTTTTACCGCTTCTCTCCATTCTTTTGCAAGTTCGGACGTTAGTTCGTGGTTGCCTGCAGATCGTGCGATTCCACACTGACGTGTAAGTTCGAGTGTTTGCGGAGACAGACGTCATGTGGTGAATTTAGAGCTCTTGCTTTCATAGCGTTAATGTGAATGTGTTGAAGGAGCCGATCGTATTTCTCATCGATGCTATCGAGAATGGCATCTTCTTAACAGTCGACTTGTGAATTGAATAAATCCCACTTTATGGTGGTTTTACGACTCGGTTTTTTCAATTCTGCTGCTTTTTCTTCTTTCGGCGAAAAGCTAAATCATGCACGAAAGAGCCGATGGTCCGATCTCGTGTAGAATTTTTAGACAACAGCGACATCGCTAAGACAAAACTTTCGATTTAGTATGAAGTGGTCTTAATAACTCAAAAGCCCGGCTTTCTATAAGCCTCGGCATAGATAGTTGATATATTTATTTATATAATCTTATAAACTGATCTTCTTTAGCTGATGCGAGGTTGGTATAGGACTTCTTTGTCGTTGTCGTTGTTGTTGGTGTTGTTGGTCGATGGCTGACTCCGCGATTTCGCCTTCCTCAGAACCTGGTCGTATTTTATATTAGAATACTTTAATTATTCGGCAGAAAAAATAGGCTAAAGTATTAATGAAAATCAAACTTTTAAATAGATGGTGGGTTAGGAACCTCGAATCAGGTAAGCAAGATCAGTTTATAAGATCATATAAATAAATATATGAAGTGGTCTATTCCGTTACAGCACTCTCCACTGGAAGACTAAGCTTCTATATTTAACGTTGAGAGTGGAGCTTCTGAAATTGAGAATTACAATGAATGTTCTTGATCGGCATGATAAACTCAGACAGCCGATCACCCAGCTCATTTCATTCTAATCCATGGGTTCCATTGTGACACTCTTCAGATGTTTTGCTTGCTCCAATGTTAGCATTGAAATCTCCAATGGTGACCTTGAAGAAAGATGCCCTTCTCTGTAGAACTTCGCCTTATCCATATAGAACGCTTCAGTCAACGAAGATTGTCAAAGCTGAATTTGATTCATATCTGTTCAATCGTCAACATCCAATTCGGGTTGTTAGTTGTTCGAATGAATCGTTGTCCATGGACAAACTCATGTTGACGAGAACACCGACGCTGCCTACTCCTCCACTGTCGCATGTTCCGAAAAACAGTGCTCCTCCGGTGTCATAGACTACGTTGAATAGGTGCCGTCGTCTCGCCTCGGCCAGGTCTATAACGTCGTACCTCATCCTTATTGCTTGCATGAGCAAGTCTTCTATCGAGGACTCGGTTGCAAGTGTATGTGCATTGTAGGTGCAAATTGTCATTTTAGTTATTTTCGATTTAGGCAACGTAGAATGGCCCTCATATTTTAGCAGCCTCTGCGTACTCGTCCTACGCAGAGCTACCGAAACGGGGCTTTTTCAGGGTCACGAGATTGAGGGCCGTTTCTTTTACCGTGTTTAGCCTTTTGATATCCTCGCATAGCTTGCTGAACTCTGAACGTTGGGGCCTTGTATATTCATGGGTAGCTTGCTAGTCTCTCATGGAGTGGACATGGAGGTTATTTTTTGGAGGCCGTGTAACTGCCTCGCTGTCACTTAATTGCAGGTTTTTAAGCGAATTGAGTCGTCTAGTACAATTCGCATAAACGAGAATGCACCCACGCATCGTTGAATACGTTTCATAAATACAGAATGTAAAGGCCGCTTTCCGTCCGCGATTAACCACACATCCGCCATATGGGAACGCGCCACGTAGCCTGGCGACTGGCCGACTGGTAATCCCTCATGTAAGGGCGATCTTTAGTACTTGTCCTATAAATTATTAAATTTCTGTTATTGTTTGTTTTCGAAATTTAGCTTCTTAACTTGCACTTAATGTTTTTCCCTTTATTTCCCGTTTTCTTGGTTTCCTTCTTTCAAAATTGTTATTGTTTCTATTTATTAGTGGTATAGTGCCTCAACTTCATTTTTTCAGGGATGTGTCGGCAGGGATAAATGAGGAGCACTTGACTGGAAGATGTGATGAGGAACGGGACTCAATGTCTGATGCTACCAGTCTTCCGTTGGATTCAATAAGGTGAGAATAAAAAGATCTCAATGATAATATTTAATCGACTTTAGAAACGAGTGTCCTGGAAAATTCTGAACATTTATTATCGGAATTATTGAAGGAAGGTAATATAGCATTTTAAAATTGAATAGTGCAGTTTTTCTTTTGCTAGCGCATATAATTTGGTTTTGGCTGTTCCTGTACAATAAGTTTTGAGAGAGTTCACTATGGTATGTAATTATTTTTGAAACATCTCTCGAAAATAATAATTTGATGAAGTTCGCGAATTTTATGGTGATTGAATGAAAGCAGTATTCATTCCAGTTGCTCTAAGTGGAAGCCCGAGGAAAAAAACAGCAAGCGCGTGCTCTTTGTAGACGATGTTTGTTGCCCAATTGATGATGACGCACTGCTCAGGTTTTTCTTCTCCAATTTTGTTCTTATTTTTATCATATAATTCCGAACTTTCTATGATGTGGCGGAGCTATTGTCAAACTTGGGTATCTGAACTTTAAATGCAGGAGAAATGATAAGGTAGCAGTATTTAGCGTGTATATGGAAAGTTAAGGGCAACTTAAATATATCGCTGTTACAACACGATGCAATGCATACAGCTAAGAATATTTTAATTTGGTAGCGATTGATGAAATGCCCCAGAGCCACGATGACGAGTTCAGAATTCCGACTTCATCCCGCCTGGATATAGACTCAAGATAGATATCGCTGCAATAGTTTTGACCATACCTAGTGATGTTTTTGCAGTTGCGTCAACATGCAAACACATTACAAGCGTTGAACATGAGCCAGCCGCGATCGTATATTCTGAACTTGGCAATCCATCTTTACGGGAAATTATTTAAACAACGTTTTCTGTTTGGTAGAGAACAGAAGGGTAAAGGAAAGTGGAAGGCGTTCGGCGTTGACAACCCAGTGGGACGCGCAATGCATTCGACTTCGTCAAAAACGGACCATTAGCCTCATGTGCTCTGCAAGGCACCTCTAATCATTTCGCTGCACGTGTTAGAGAATATTTTCCGCAAACGTTAAGTAAATGTTTACTGAACTGAATTTAGAAACAGTGCCGTCGTAGAGTTGTCGAAACAACCAAAATGCGTCCATGTGCAAACTGATATCGCACAATTTCAAATCGACGAAATCGTTTTACGTCTGGCAGCACTACAGGTGAATCAAATTCAGAACTTGAAGGATACTATTTACTCAAAAAAAACTATTTCCAAAAATCCTTTCCATTATTTGATTAATACAACCTTGTTGACGAAATGTTCTAGCTTTTATTTACTGCCTATTCTTTTTTCACGGTGGGGACGATGTGAAATACAACCACAAAGATGCTGAGACATGAACAAAACTAGGAAACTCAATTAGGCTTCGAACCAGTGACTACACTCCTCTTGGGCTTACGTGCTATCCGCCACATCAACCGAGGTCCTCAATTTACAAAAAAGAATAGGCAGTAAATAAATGTTAAGGCATTGCTATTTTAACTGCACCTTCAGCTTAACTGAGTTCAATGTCGATTTGTGCTCTCCAGATCATTCCTGTTGAGTGATGATTGCTGACAGCACTTAGGGTAGAAAAAAACTGGTTGGGGAAAAGCAAAGCAAGAATCTGGGCTGGTCTCGCGGGTTGCACATACTCCCGCGGTAAAGGTATCCTTGTGTTCGAAGCTCGACTGAAGTTCCGAGTTTTGCTCATATCTTAGCATTCTTTCTCTTGACACATTTTCAACGATTCCTATGGACCATTTGCGTGCTATCCACTAAATCCTTCAGAGCCATGACCCCAAGTCTTCAGTCATGGGAGTGTTGTATTTATGATAAGACGGTTTGTAGAGGAATGAACAAAAAATGACGATAGAAGCACTGCATTCTCAAGTGTTGCGCTTGTAGCGTATTAGAATTTTGATTCCGCTCCTCACTGTACATTGCTAATTTCGTTTATTGGAGTATTGTAGTAAAAAATGTCATCTTCTCAATGAGAAATAGGGGCAGAAAATCATAAAAATATATATATATATATATATATGTACTAATGCAACTATAATGACATACCAAGGTTTTCTGTCATAGAGGATCTCACGTCGCTTAATCGCCACACAGCGTGGGGCGTCCCCAAGTGGCGGAAAAGAGGGTAATCACGGACCAAAAGCAACCATTGCTTCTTTGAGACGCAGTTGAATCAAGGGATGGATTCCCTGTTTCTGCTGCACCTATTTGGCAAATACCTTTTGTATTTACGAGGGCACGCGTGCGTGCGTGTGTTCTCGTCTATCCAGATTGAATTCTACGAGTCAACTCGGCCAACACCTTGCAATCATGCAACAGGGAAGTGTATGAAAGGCGGTTAGGAGTCACCTATAACAAATGAACTCCTCGTCTACTCTGGGAAAGACTGGCAAACTACTAATGAGTATATCCAACCCCCACGTTTAGGACCCACCAAGTTGCGTGTGGTTAGCGAAACCTAAATGCGTTAGAACAAATGGACCCCATTCGACTGACTCCGAAGGAGGCCCGATTCGGTAGCGATTAGGACGGGTACGGAGAAGCAGCTGAAATCTCAGGCCATTCTAAGCTGCCTAAATCTCAAAGGACTAAGGTGACGACTTGTACCTACGATGCACACTCACTTGCGTATTAGTCCTCGATAGAGGACTTGAACACGTATATTAGAAAAATAAGGTACAATTTTGACTGGACGGCTGGAGACGAGAAGACGCCACCCACTCAGCGATTTCTATGACACCAGAGGGAAAGTTTTTCGTCCGAAAATTTGACAAGAAAGAATTCGGTGGCGTCGACATTTTGCTCAACACGAGTTTGGCCATGAAAATCAATTCATTCGAATAACTAACGACCCGAATCGGACGCCGCCTTCGGCAATTCTTGTTGTTTACCCACAAACATCAGCCTATGTCGAAGGCGAAGCCAAAGCGTTCTATACGAACTTGGAGAAGTTCTAAAGAGAAGAACATGCATTCTTTGTGGTCATCACGAACGCTAAGAGTAGACCTAAATGAATCTTTGAAGAACGTCAAACTGGGACACACAGCTAAGAATGGAACGACCAGGCTGAGCGGTTGTCTAAGTTTGTCATGACGGCCAACACTATTTATGGTAACTCGCAATTCCAAAAGCCCCACTCTCAGCACTGGACTTGGAATTCTCTCAATAGAAAATACCATGGCGAAGTAGACCACATCGTAGTAAATCGATGCTTTTGCCTAACCGATGTCTCAATTGTCCCAAAATTCTAAACGGGATCAGACCCTTCTTCGTCTAAGATTTAGTTTTTCGCGGAATGGAGGGAAAGCCCCTAAATTTAAAAAACGAAGTCCCAAACACACCATAAACTGAGGTATGAACAGTCTGTTAGTCCGCTGTTCAAAGGGTGCCTTTCTTGATAACATCGGCGAGGAATACGGTCAGCTATCCAACATGGTCACGTCAGCTGTATGAAAGCTGAGAGATCGAAAATCTGATACGCTAGCGTGGAATCGCACGAGCTACAGCGAACCGTCAACTCACGTCCGAATTTTCGAAACGATGAAGACAGGCGATAAAAGAAGAAACTGCCACGACCGACTTTCTATTAACCTCGGCATTGATCAAGTGATTTTCTTCGTATTTTTGTTGACCAAACGCGAGGTGTTACTATTCTTTGTTTACGAATAAGCTGACGATTCGGCGGATTTCGCCTTCTTCAGAGCCTGGAAAGGTCAAGTTGATAGCAATCCACTCGGCCAGACGCCTCCATAACCAAACAAAGAGAATTCAAACCAAGATTTCAATCACTTTGAACACAGCTTTGCACACTAACCGCTTTCATGCCTCCATAACCAAACAAAGAAACTCCAAACCAAGATTTCAATCACTTTGAACACAGCTTTGCACACTCACCGCTTTCTGTGAAGTCTCCACTAAGTATGTCACGTAGAGACCAACCGCACAGAAATCACGTGGAAGTATAATGTGCCCCTCACATCAGAAAAGCAGTTTTGTATACTGCCCTATATCACGCGTGATAATGAGGCATTCTTCCCTGCGGTTCATTTTCAGATTTCTGGAATTAATTCAGAGTGCCTCGAGGGTTTTTCGCGCCTGTGTTCTTGATTCGCGTGCGAGGATCGTGACACATACTTCGAAGTCGTCCCCGTTATGTCTCTGGGTCCTATGCGTGCCTAGCGGAGTATTTGGTCTATTTTTGCCGGCTAGGTGTTCTTTCATGCGGACACAGAGGGATCTACCCGTTTCGCCAGTGTATTCGTCACCACACGTCTTACAGGAGATCAGATAAACTATGCCCGAGCTCATGCAATCACCGTATCTACCACTGGGACAAATTATGCAATTTTGAGTTGCACATAGACGGTCATATAGGCGGTTACGAACTAGCTGGCGCTTAAGATTACTCGGTGGTATTTCAACTACGCTCACCGAATTCTCTAAGCCCGCCCTTCTTAAGCAGCGTTTTATAGCTGTACTTATATCATTTGAGATGAAGGGTAGGATAAACGGGACCCTTCTATCGCTAGAGTTGTCGTTTGGAGGCCTACGATTTCCTCTACACCTATTCTGAGCTACAGTTTCGTAGCCATTAGAAACGGCTATTTGCCGTGCCAAGTTCCGGGACTCCTCTCTCTGCTCTCTTCCCGTGCACACGTTGGTTGCTGTTCGAAACATGTTTCTTATAAGCGCCCTTTTCGTGTGAGAGGGGTGAGAGGAAAGGTAATGAACCAAGATATTTTTACTACTTGGCTTTCGGTACCACTTTGTAATGTAGCCATTTTCTGATAGGTGAATTTGTACGTTCAAAAATGGAAGCCATTTTTCNGCCTCGAGGGTTTTTCGCGCCTGTGTTCTTGATTCGCGTGCGAGGATCGTGACACATACTTCGAAGTCGTCCCCGTTATGTCTCTGGGTCCTATGCGTGCCTAGCGGAGTATTTGGTCTATTTTTGCCGGCTAGGTGTTCTTTCATGCGGACACAGAGGGATCTACCCGTTTCGCCAGTGTATTCGTCACCACACGTCTTACAGGAGATCAGATAAACTATGCCCGAGCTCATGCAATCACCGTTTTTTTTTTTTTTACAAATTATGCAATTTTGAGTTGCACATAGACGGTCATATAGGCGGTTACGAACTAGCTGGCGCTTAA
>UYYA01004024.1:108786-192018 GCA_900624975.1 Angiostrongylus costaricensis | reverse complement strand
CAGTGACCGGCATCAAACGTACATTAATGAAGAGAACGTGTAGCGGCATTATGAAACTGCTAATGGGGTGCAAACGGTGTCGTGGCTTCGATCATAGGCCTTGGGAAAACCGAGCCCTCCATTCTTCTACAGATTAGGCTGGCCAGGGAGAATAAAAGCATTAGCAGATACAGAGATGGGTCAATTCAAGTCATTGCATGGCCCAATTTTTCATGCATTCCCTCTACCGTGCGTATTGCAGTCAAGTTCACGGCGTGTCCTTAAGAGATTAATTAACACGGAACATTTTTTTTCCTTTATTCCTTTGCACATCTGATTGCTAAGAATTAAAAATAAAAATTTTTAGAATCTTAGTTTTAGAAAAAAATTTTAGGAAAAGTTAGAAATTTTACATCTTTATCTTGATGATGGGTGTCAAAAAATGGTGTAGATCAGGGAATTCTTGCCCGCAGCAGATCAACCCATTTTGAGAACAAATTGGAGGTTTCTGTCTGAGAGTCTACCCAAGTTTGAATCTAAGTCATGAATTTCCGCCATGATTAAAATAAGCCAAACTGCAATGCTAAAAAATCTTCCGCGCATCTTTACGTGGCTTTGCGTTTACTTTGGTGGGCAGTTTCTCATCGACAAACTCAGGGCTACGAGCAGAAGCGCTCACTTAGCTTCCGATTTTTTTTTACAGATTCTGCCTTAGTAAAGTTTCCATACTGAAGCACTTGGCTTTCGCCCAGATGTCATATTCAGAGATTGTTGGCGTAGCAGGTAGGTCGGAAAGCTATTCATCAACGGCGACATATTAACCTACGACAAAATTACTGGCAACAACCAGTGTATACTGGTTACCTAACCCCTAGGATACGGCTTTCAGTGGATTCAGCTTCAGCTTTCTATCGATCGACGTCTCATTTCGCATTAAACAATAGTTATACCACTAAACAAATAGACGGCGAAACTAATACCCCACGTATACAACGTTCCTAACGTTCTCAATCAGTCTATTAAAATTTCTCTTAAGCTCCTGCCTGTTCTCATATATGAAAATTGAATTTATTCCGTTCACATGTAACAAACTTTTCTAAGAAAATCTTTCTTTCAATCTCTCCGTTTCTTCAATGCTTCACATAATCTTCGTTTCCTGAACTGTTTCTGGAGGTCGAACTTTAATAGTCCTTCTAACGTCATCTACGCCAAGTATTTCGATATCTGAGGGTTAAGTTAGCAGTTTTTCTCGTGTGGTTGTCTCATAGAAAAGTAAGAGTAAGAAGACCAACATATATAAGTTAAAGGATAGCACCATTCCTTATTCGCAGAAAGAAAAACGCTTCACAAACTGTAGGTGTTGAAGGATTAATCGCACACACATCATCTACCATGATAACAACGACAAACGCACACCAAATGCTCATCTGGAGTAAGTGATATGCAGCATTTTGTAACTTCGCGTTTAAAGTGTTTCATATAAACGTAAAAGGAAAAACCAAAAGACAAATGGAAATTGTCTTCCTGGTCGCACGTGTTGCGCAGTGGTCGTAAGCGCCCTGCAACTTACACGTGGAATCGATACCCGTGCCCATGGCCCACCAAGCCTTTTATCCCTCCGGGATCGGCAAATTGGTACTAGTCTTGTCTGGGAGGATAGCAACACTGGCTCGATATATCGGTATGCCACTGTGAGCTATTTTAAAGGTTAGATATGCATTCGGTCACCTCCAAACGATGCTTAATGAGATCGAATGCATGGCGCATCCCTCAGGGATTGATCAACGCCGAGAGTCTTATCTTTTTTTATCCTTCCTGGTAATTTTTCTGTGACCAGCGCGATCATCGAAATTTGTTTTTTTAGAAGAAGGAAAACAGCTAGACAGACAGTCTTATCAAGACACGAAGATGATACGTGCAGGTCAACTATGTTCTCATAAAGAGAAGTTTATGTGTGCTTTACGCCTCTGTAATCCCGTCATACTGTAGTTGATTCGTTCATCGTCTTCATGTGAAGATTTGATTCGGCCGTAAATTGCAAGAAGATCGTTCTGCAATAAATCCTAATAAAGACTTATTTGCGTACTGCAAGATCGAACAAAACCCAGTCGAGTACCGCGAATTGCTTATTGAAAAGGTTAATAGCTGTACGAAAATCTGTCAAATGTCCTTCAGTTCTTCAATTCTTCAATCAAGATGTTAGATAGCTTTTTCACGACCATTTATTAGTTGCTAGAAAAAGGGAGAAAACTGGAGCCTGATGCCAGCTGTGCCAATCCCTCATGTCCTGGAAGCCTTTCAATGTGTCGTGGAAGGAAATGTTGCTGGTTGTAGAGAGAAAAATCAGAATGTAAATGTTCGAAATGCTTTGCTTCCACTTATTCCACGTATCAGCTCTTTCCTTTAAAGTTTGAATTGCCAGTGAATGCATGAAAAGAGGCGATGTTTTTGAACAAAGCAACACTGTAGTCAACCTCCTTCGAATTGAAGGCCACAATCTCTATACACGTCTCGTAGCTCAGATAAGAACATATCTCTACTAGTAAAGGTCCTAGAGAAGTGAAATACGTCGCTCGCTATTAACCTGTGTAGGTTAGGTAATCGAAGAAGTTTTCTCAAGCACGAGCTATTAGCTTTCTGATGTGCTCGATAGTTTTTTCGCAAACACTATTGTTGTCCATATCATTAACTTAGAGAGAGGCACAACTGTTTGATCCAGTAGACTCCCGGCGGAAATTTTTCTTCACGCGTTACAACCAAATCTAGTAGTTCATAAGAGTCTATTGCGAGTTCCAGGTGCTCGTTCTACTAGATTTTTTCTGCTAACGTTTGTTGTCCTTCTCCAAGGAATATTGTTTATCTTTCTAACCTTATTGGATAGCGAAAAACCGTCCGACTTCAACGAGATAAGGACCACTGCAACAAGTGACCAATGATCTCGAACCATAATGCATGGGAACATTAGCAGACTAGTATATTCGACGTGATGCGACAACGAACGTGCACATCACTAGGACGACCACGTGTGGACTCTGATCAATCGGGCCATGAGGAGGGCGAAGACTTCAAAACGCTAGCCGAATAAATCTTTTATCAATCTCCTCTTAGCTGGATAATAGAAGATGGTTGTAATTGCTTTAAGAGAGATTTACTGAATGATCGTTTTAAGAAAGTACAGTGACACTTCTTCAATGGATTTCCGGTGAAGCCTATATAGAACACCATCTAGGCTTTATACGTCTGATAACAATTTTGTATCATACATTCGTTTTGCTGATGATATCACCTTGTTTTCGAAGAAGATCAGTGAAGAACAAACGGTGCCTGGGAGTTCTACAAAGCGTGAAAAAAATGGATATGGCTATGTAAAAGGAGCAGGAAACGTATTTGGTGAGAAACACACTGTGCTACGTAAAGAAACTGGAAGGCATTCTTGAATGCAAAGATAGAAGAAATACCTATGGCACTAAGTAAACATGGTAAATGGCATGACTGAGGAAATGCGTAGTAGAAGCAAAGTTGAATGGACCAGTTTCGAACCCGGCATCGATTGTAAGAGATTCAACTCAATGGATAGATTGAGGTCTCCGCGCTTATTTTCTAGCTCAACGCTCATTTCAGAGCTCTTTAAGGCAGCTGAGATATGAGTCGACAATTTCTCCATCGAGAATTCCAGTACTCGCTTAGGGAATTATTCCTTAAATGACATCTTTTAAAATACACAATACAAACAACATTAGGTTGAACTATTCCATCGAGATTATGGGAAAATATGTCGTCTTCAATGAATTACGGAAACAAAATATCGACATAACGATAATGTGGTGAAAAGACCTGAAGACAGATGGCCGAGAAAAATAGTAAACTGCAAAAAGATGAAAGAATTCTCAACGGCGGCCACCTGCAAAGATGGACGACGTGTC
The DNA here is from genome assembly GCA_900624975.1 of Angiostrongylus costaricensis. Classification (NCBI taxonomy): domain Eukaryota; kingdom Metazoa; phylum Nematoda; class Chromadorea; order Rhabditida; family Metastrongylidae; genus Angiostrongylus; species Angiostrongylus costaricensis. The sequence continues at coordinate 188,116 of UYYA01004024.1, read as the reverse complement.
TGTCTTTCATATCGACCAGCTGAATTCGCAGCTGCTGACGATTTATTGCTTAATACTTGCAGATGTCGTCATGCTCGAAACACAACGGCATCACTAACACCACCCACGACGCTTGCGAGATATTAAAAATATCCTTTGCCACCCAAAACTCTTTGAAGAGAAGATATATGAGTGACCAATTATTGTCTTCCCTTTTTCGTCTCCTTTGCTTCTATTGTAATCAGTAATACTTTGTTTTCATTCTTGATCCTCTTAACAAAGGTCTGCATACTGTACGCCTGTGAGAAATAACCAACTTTTACAGGAACCTTATTCTTAGTTCGAGCATTCTGAAAATCGTACCGGTGGCTCTAAAATGGCTTCAAACTGAACAGCTTCCTTCCAATAATCGATCATAATCAGTCATCAATTCTAGTCATAAAACCTTCACGTATGAACGATGACAATAGCGAAACAACCATAATGATGCTGAGATATTTGCAACACTCCACACCGCAGGTGTCTGCGATGGAGAACGGACGCGCCATTACCCTTTACGGGGGGCTAACGCGCTCACCACCACACCATGTGGGTCCTTCATTTCGCCTGTTTCTCAGCTAGTTCTACCGATCTTCTGCAATCAGCAATCATCCGTCAACGGAACTGATTTAGGGAGCAACGAATCCAGTTAACGCGTTAGCCCCCGGAGAGGGTAATAGCGCGTTCGTACCCCACCACAGACACCTGATATGCGGAGTTTTGCAAATATCTCAACATCATTGTGGTTGTTTCACACGTAATACGCTGCCATAAAAATTTGTAATAGGTACTAAATGAAAAGGTAACATTATAATGAAAATAGTGTTTTAAACGGGAGGGAGAAAACGAGAAAAAAAAAGGAAGGAAAGCTTTTTATTTCTCCATCGAAGTCTCTGGCATCTCCTAATGTGTACAGTATTGTTGGTATAGAAAAAATGATTATAAAAAACCTACGATAATCAAGACTGGTTTCTTGCATAATGTCATATTTGATATGGTTTCTCACGCAGAATACCGCGTTCTCCTACTGTCTATGAATAAAATTTTTTCATGAAAAGATTGAAGAGAGGCCAATGTTACTCGTGGGAAATCATCATATTGAAAAGCCGTTTTCAGCGAAAGTTTTTTCCTAAGGTATCTTTTTGCAGACTGCTTCCTGAAATTTATTTTGTTTAGGAATTCCTTCTTTTTCAATGTCGTAGAAAATGCAGCGCTAACGATCAGTTATTGCTTGCGACACATTCCTCTGGTAACCTTTGTTTGTACAACGTACTCATTCAGAGTGAATGATAGAAATTGTTTACAAATTTAGCATTTTAAAAAAAAAGAAGAAAATAGAAAGATGAAAGTGGATACGAAAAAATTACTGACTGGGAAGGACCCTGCATGGTACTCCTAGTGCTCCTGCTCCATGCTCCTTGGAAAGACAGGAAGAAAAAGTCATTTCCAAACGCTTCAAGCAGTTTTCTTCTTTAATTTTCTTGTTTCTCGAAGGATCTATCTTTATCTTATAGGTTTTACACTTTGATATGCTCTTTTTCTTAATCCGAGCACTTATCAACGCTTTCTATCTTAATGCACCTTATGTTTGTCGGGTTTTCTGAATCTGTCCCTTTAAAACCTACTTGCTCTTTCGCTAAGGCGTTGAAAGTATTCTATAGTAGAGTGGTTGCCGATAAGACTCTAATTGAAAGTTTATTTTCGAGAGGCGTTGTCGTGAAAAAGCGTGGTTAAGAGACCAGAATGACACCCTGCAATAGAAACTTGGTCGCTGGTTCAATCCTTTGCGTCGAGCTACCCACATCCAACATGACTGGCAAATTGCTGCTTTAGTTGTATAGGAGCATGAAAACACTGAAACGATACATCTTTACGCCTCTACCTATCTCTTTGTGGGCCAGAAAGGCATTCCACCGCTTCTAGGATGCTATAGATAGAGTGTAACAATATTTAAAAAATTAGTTGTCATTTAATCTCGGCATTAATAAATAATACCTTCTTCGATTATTAAGCTACTACGACGTTGAGTAAAAAACTTTTATTCGGCTAACGTTTCGACGTCTTCGTCTTGTTTAAAGCCGATGGTCCGAGTCGATGGTGCACAGTCGTTCTTTGAAGAAGAAGAAGCGTTAGCCGATTAAACTCCTTTTTTATCAACCTCGGGTGAGCTTAATAATCCAAAAAAGTTGTGAGAAGAGTCAACAGCATTACCCTTTATAAAGTGTCCAATTCTGTACCCTCTTCTCCTTTACTATGTAATTCTTTCATAAACATTTTGACACTGTTATCACTTTTTATTTACTGCTCATTCTTTTTCCAACGGTACGCTATAACAGAGTGATTTACACTATAGGGTCAACTTAACTGAGTTCAGTGCCTATTTGCGCTTCCCAGATCAATTCCATTGACGGGTAATTGCTGATAGCACCTATAAAACAAGGCTGAGAGAAAGTCGTAATTAAGGACCCGCATAGTGTGGTGATGAGCACGTTAGTCCCCGGAAATGGTAATTGTTCGATGCCCAACACAGGCACCTGGGGTCCGGAGTTTTGCACATCTCTCAGCATCATCGTGGTTACATGTTGACATTTATATATCTGTACTCACAGCAGTGAACGTTTCGTTGTCATAACGGTGTGCTGAATACCATTCGAAGCTGGTGATCGTGATAATAAGCGTCTTTTCAGCTAATCCGTCGTGTCGGCGGTGTCTGAATCGACTTGCTGACGTCGTCTGTTCGGTCCCTCATCCTCCGCCGTCAGTCAGCAACCGCCCATCTCAGCAGCAAAACATCGTCACAATGCAACAGCTGCCGTCACGACGACCACTTCAATAAGCGGACCGATTCAGCTGAATACAGGTCTCATCACTGTTCTCTTGAGCTTTTAGTGATTTTAGTGAATGCTATTAGCTATTATTAGTTCTTCATTGGAAGGAACCTTTACTGATTTATCTACTCTTTGCGGGCACTCTACAAAGCTTTTGGTTGCCTCATCTTTTCTTCTTCTCTTTTTACTTTTAACATTCCTTGAATTGTCTCAAAAATCAACGTCTTCTTCTTCATATCGTAAAATTCCGCATTACAAGAGCGAAATTGTAAGCAATTATCGATTTTTTTGACGAAGTGTTTCCTACGGATTTATAGATTTCTCCCCCCTAATTTCGTTCATTTCATTTCAGCACAGTGACGAAAAACGCGGCGATGACGTTCTCGGATGAGGTGAGTTTGTACCTTCATCATCCAGAAACAAATATTTGTTTTCGAAGAAAAAAACGAGGCTTTTAATTTAAGAGGCACGACGAGAGATATAATTTAAGGCACGAGGTACGATGTGCGATAAACTAGCATGAACAAGATTTTTATCAAGAATTACTTTTTTCACTAGTTTCTAATTCTTATACAAAGAATCCCTCCCAAAGGTTTACCCCTTCATCGTGGATGCAAGGTGTTCGTGGGTGTCGAGCTGCGATCTACAGCGAGGAATTCATCCTCAGGCAGGGTCTCCCAAGCCGAGGAGTATGGCGTTTCCACCATGAAAACTAGCGAAGACTCCAGCTAAACCAATGCTAGAATCTACCACCGTTTTGGTATCAAACTGGTCACATGTTGTCAAGTCTCTCCCTGATCCACGGCGACGGTGACTTTCTGTGGTGGTGACGACCTGGGGCAGACTTAGGCTAGGGTGACGTCGGGATTCCAGGGAACGACAGCAGCTAAACCAGCAAATCTCTGAAAAAATGGAGATTATGCTGAGGATCGCATAACCAGTGACGACGAGCCACCCAAGCATCTAAGTATTCAAGTATACAGAGAATGTAAACTTATCCAGAATCCAATTTTACGAATGAAAATCAACCCTATATGGATTAAAATGGGTTCCGAATAGTGTTGAAAACCAGCCTAAAGCTACAACGGTTTGCAGGAATGAAGTGGTACAATGCTTATTTGAAAATTTCTTGATGGAGAAGATTAGTCGTAATGACGAAGAGGATCGCCATTGTTATTTATAACTCTTGTAGTAAATCTAATGACCGACTTTCTCTTAAGCTCGTCATCAACCAATATATCACTGCTTTCCTCGATGGGCAAATGCGAGATTGTTATTATAGTAATTCTTAATACATAGTAGCTGACGTTTAAGCGGTTTCCCTTCATCAAAGCATGGAAAGGTTAAATTGATACACGCAGCCCGCGGTCAAACACTTTCATAAGCTGAGCAGACGAAGCAGTACATAAATGATTAGTCGCACAGTGAACAGCTTGCCTTAAACACTCAGCTTCTTAAGACTTTAGAGCAAAAGAGCACTGTCATGAAATATTGTATTAGGCAGAAAATAAAAAGTTAACAGTGCGATTTCAACTACAGCCTCAGTTTAACTGGGCACGTTGCCGCTTTGTGCTACCCAGATCAATCCCATTGATGGGTGATTGGTGATGGCACTGATCGATAGAATTAGATAAGAGACAGGCGAAACGAAGGATCCGCATCGCATGGTGTGGTGGTGAACGCGTCAGCACTGGAAAGGATAATGGCACGTTCGTTCTCCATCGCAGGCACCTAGGGTCCGAAGTTTTGCAAATATCTCAGCATCAAAACGATGGGTGTTTAGGAAAAGCTGTTCGCTATGCGATCAATCGTTTACGTATTGTTTTACTTGCTGCGGTTATGATAGTGCTTGAAAGCGGATTGGGTGTCAATTTGACTCTTCCGGGCAATGAAGAAGGCCAAACCGCCGAAACACCACTATTGCACATTAGTAATTGCTATAATAACAACATCGTATTTGCTCATCAAGGTAAGCAGTGAAGCATTTGGAACTCAGTTTAGAACCTTAGTCGAAATTTTTTCGTGTTAATGATAACTTTGACATAAACCTTACCTCTGAAACAGATCTCAGGAATCGGTGTAGCTCTACGAACTGATTTAGAACGAACTGAATGCAAATAGAGGGTTTGGTTTGCTCGAAGCGCACAGTGGAACCAATTACCACGTGTGGTTTGTAGGTTACACTTCCTAGCATTGCGTTACACATGCTTTGTTGATGACAAAGCGCTGAATTACCTCGAATAATTGCGAAAAAAATTATAATAATAGTTCTTGTTAGTGGATTCCTGATTCCAGAAGGATGTTGTTGTTAATATGTTTTTGAATTTGATAAAACCGTAACAATAAAGAAACTTATAACAGTATACGAAAAGACGCCTGTGGTGCAGTGATCGGAGGCGCCCTGCAACATACACGTGGAATCGATCTCGCCGCCCATGGCCCACCAAGCCCTCCATCCCTTCGCTGTCGGCAAATTGGTACTAGACTTGTCTGGAGGATAGCGGCACTGGCTCGAAACATCGGTAGGCCACCACGAGTCATTGCAAAGGCCAGTTATCCATTCAATCACCACCAAGTGACGATCGAATACATGGCGTATCCCTCAGGGATTGATCAACGCCGGGAGCTTTAACCTTTATTCTTTTAAAATAATACACAGCTTTGTTTAGTAAGAAAAGACTAGAGTTTTTCCACTATAGCTGAAACGAATTGAACTGTGAACAAACACTTTGACATTCAACATCTTTCCGAATGTCTTCACCACATCACCTTTTACCTCTACTTTTTAATCCTGGCTCCTTTAAATGATGACGAGCGATTTGCTATGCAAAACACTTGTTTAATCAAAACGTTATCGTTGCTCCTATCTTTTTACTGTTGTTGTTTTCTTTTTACTAGTAGTACGGCCGATATTGTTCGTTTTCTGGAGGGGGGAGTTAATATCTACTGAAATGAACGTAGTTACCAACTGTTCAACCATTACAGAATTTTATACATAGCAAGAACACTTTAAAAAGTTCAGTATGTTTTTACGTTTTTTCTAATTCTGTTGTATTACCCACAATGACACTGAGATATTTGCAAAACCGACCCCAGACTTCCTTTGTATCCGTAATTCCTCTTCTCAAGGGCTCACGTTTAGCACACCGTATCACTGAGGCCCCATCTTGTCCTTTCTCTTAGCCAGTCTTTTACCCTAACGGTGCCATCAGCCATCACCTGTCAACGGAAATAATCTCGAGAGGTGAGCTTGGTGTCCAAGTTTTGAAAATACCTCATCTTTATAGTGGCTGTATTTCACATCATACTCTTCCGTATGGGCGCAGTGGTCGGAGACGCCTTGCAACACACGTGGAATCTATTCCAGCGCCCATGACCCAGCCTTCTATCCCTCCGGTCGGAAAATTGTCTGCGAAGATAGCAACACTGGCTCGATACATCGGTAGGCCACCGCGAGTCATTATAAATGCCAGATATGCATTCAATCACCTCCAAACGATGCTTAAATAACTCGAATGCATCGCGCATCCCTTAGGGATTGATCGACGTCGAGAGCTTTTTTATCCTTTTACCTTTCCGAGAGAAATAACAATGGGCAATAAATGAAAAGTCAAATATTGTGATTCTGACTACAGCTTCAGTTTAACTGGGTTTATCGCCGATTTGTGTTTCCCTGATCATTTCCGTTGACGGAAACGCTGATGGCAGAGTTAGGTTGAAAATTTGCTGAGAGAAAATTAGAGATAGGGCCTCAGTGGTGCAGTGGGTAACAGGTGAACCCTCGAGTACGGTAGTTGCGGGGTTCGATTCGGGCCTGTGGTTTTCAATTATCTCAGCCTCACTGTATGCTGGAATGGTTCTGATTAAAGAACTATCTGTGCTTAGTACTGAAGAAGTAATGCAACAGTGTAAAAGGGGCTGCTCGTAGGGCCACTTTCACAAAGTTCATTTCTGTGGCTGGACTTAGTTCAAACTTTTTAATGTCTAGAAGGTTTTCTACATGTCGAAAATCTTTGTGAGGGTACACTGCGTCATTTACAGTATTCCTTGTGCATGTTTGTGTATGTTATGTTCTTTAATATTGAAGCTCTCATAACTTCACTATTGCTAAGGCAAACATTTAAGTCAAGTACTTAACTAACACAAGACATAATAACTCCTTAATAAGTGTAAGGAAATTAAGATTAAGAGGCCACCTCCATTTTTGATGTGTGCTAGGTGCTTGGTCGGGTAAATGAGGAAAACTGCTTGGAGAAAACTAAATAATACGTGACATTTTACAAGCCTTTCCACTACAAGGATGAAGGATAAAATCTTCAGCCTTCGCAAATCCTTGCAAGATTCGCCACTCATTCGACTTCTTCATTCATCGTTAGTGGTGATTGGACGTATATCTGGAACATACAGTGATTTACGGGGCTTGTCGATGTATCTTCACAAATCCATGACGGATTCTCCACGCACTCGACTTCATCGTGCATCATTAGTGTTGATTGAACGCATATTTGGAATATACAGTGACTTAGAAAGCGTATGGGTGTATCAGTTTAGTATTTTTTGCCACAAAGACAAGTCTGCTAGCAATCTGCCCTATCCCGAAGGAATGAAAGGTTTGTGAGCCCGTGGTTCGGGATCATCGAATCAATGACAGATCTAATGTGAATTACAAAGTACCTGTAACCACATCGCTGCACTCACAATCTTTTCCGCTAAGCAGATGATATCTAATAAAGAACAGTAAGAGGTAAAAAATGATGACAAGACAACTGAATGTTGTTCTTCAAAGTGATTTCGGTGATTCCAGCTTAATCCCTCCTTTCATGGGCGTTTTGCCACTTCCTTGCTTCACCCAAATATAATTTTCCTTGATTTTCACAGAAGTTTATGTATCCAGCAAGAAACCAGCCAGAAGACTTTTATCGAAATATCGCTCCTTTCTTCAATGAAAAAGGTTACGCTTTTTATGTAAAAGAGACCCAGGGTTATTAACATAAAGCTAATAAAGGACAAAGCTCTCGGCGTTGATCAATCCCTGAGGGATGCGCCATGCATTCGGCTTCATTAAGTGTCGTTGGAGGTGATTGAATGCATATCAGGCCTACACAATGACTCGCGGTGGCCTACCGATGTTTCGAGCTAGTGGTGCTATCCTCCCAGACAGGTCTGGTACGAATTTGCCAGTCCCGGAGGGATGGAGGGGTTGGTGAGCCATGGGTGCGGGGATCGATTCCACGTGTGTGTTCCAGGTCATCTCCGACCACTGCGCCACACGCGCCCTGGGTTATAAACATGCACTTGCGAAACTGAGGTCATAACGAACTCATAAATAAAATACAAATAAAATACGTTTGAATAAGAAACTTACTGCTTTTTCCAGCTGATTTCTATTGGTGCGGTTGTGTTTGTGTGCATTTCGTTTTCAATATTCTGTGGATTGATCTGGTTACTACGATGCCGCCGAACTCGACAACGATTTAAAGGGAATCAAACGGATCGGCAGATGGACGTCGAATCGTTTAAAGAGTAAGCTACTATTAAATATTGTTAAAAATAAGCCTTCATACTACTAGTTGTAGGGTTCGAAGTGTTTATTTATTTATATGACCTTTCATTACATATGGTGAGGATCGCAGAAGTTCTTCTATTCGGTTTGTTCTGCTTGTTTTCATGCCTCCATCAGCCACGCGAGATTTTGGATTTGCTGGTTGATTCGCCGACCACTTCCGGACATTGCTTTCAACACGAATGTCAATGAATGTTGATCGAGTTGATTTTTCCTGAAATTCTAGGATAGCTCTACTAGATCGTATCCATGTCTCCACTAGAGCTTTCCGGACCCTGGGTGGTTAGGTCACGGTTTTCGTGGATTTGAAATATGCTTTTTGAAAATCCATGGCAATTGAATTGTTCTAGATATAAGGTAATCTGGTGTTTTACTTGTTTCTCAGTCATGTCTTAGGACTCCGAGCAAGTTGCTTCAGAATGTATCAAGCTACTGGGAAACGCAAGAGAATTGAAGTTTTGTGTATATGTACAGCTTTAATCATTGCTGCAAACAACATGTATGGAAACTTTTTTATAGATCCCTTAAGTGCCAAGTTTCTCCATCTTCCCGTGTCTTCTTTTTCTATGTTCCGCTTGTTGGTAAGGGATCTATCTACTTGGTTCACAGTCCCTTGGTCAACAGTATTACCAATCTGCATGCAACAGATGGACTAGCAGATTTTCCTGCGAAGGAGAAAGTACTGTCTAGTCCAATCATTAGCTATTGCACGATATGTCCAATTTTCTATAGTTAGTGCCTCAGAGAATTTGAAAATGGCGATATTTCCTTCGTAGGACTAGTGAACGTCATCTACTTAGTGCTTACCATTTATTAGGTTGTTCGGAAATAAATGGGTCTTTTTAATTGTATTATTTCAAATGTCATGACTTGCTTCAAACACAACTTTATTAACCAAAATAAGCAGCATTGCATCTGCACATTTTTAATAACAGGAAGCGGGTTTGGGCCTTTTGTTTGCCTAAAATTCTGGTGCTCTGGAAGCGACGAATTCATTGAAGGCATTTTTTTGCGTCATCGTCGTTTGTGAAGCATTTTTTGAGCAGGAAGTTTTCAAGCTGCTTGAAGAAGTGGTATTCAGTAGGCGAGAGGCATGGCGAATATGACGGATGAGAAAAAGTTCCGTAGTCCAACTCGTCCAACCACTGAGGAGCTGATTTTGTAACGTGAGGCCGGGCGATGCCGTGGAGAAGGATTGGTCCTATTCTGTTGACTAGCGCCGGTCGTCGTTGTTAGAGTTTACGGCGCATTTGGTCTATTAGCTGGCAATACTTCCCTTCCGTAATTGTTTCGCCCGGTTTCAATAAACTCTAATCAATGAACCTGGCTGCAGACCACCAAATAGCCGCCATGACCTTTTCTCGGACAATTTCAGCTTTTGGAAGTGCTGTGGAGCCTGATCTCAATCGAACCATTGAGCTGAACGTCGCCGGATATCGTACAGAATGCAATTCCCGTTACACATCACAGTTCGATCAAGAAAAAGGTCGTTTTTGTTACGCAGGATAAGAGCAGACGACATTTCAAAACGGCGATTTTTGATTATCGTTTAATTCGTGGAGCACTCATTTGTCAAGTTTTTTGTCTTTCCTATGCGATTCAAGTGAGTGGAAGTTGTTCCTGTGCTTACGCCAAACCGTTCTGCAAGCTCTCAAACAGTTGCTCTCGTGTTTGCTTCCATTAGTGCCTTCAGTTCGCCCTCGACATGTTCATTGGGACGTCTGCGGCCTTCGTTATCTTCGAGGTCGAAGTCACCAGATCGCAATTTTGGGAACAATGTTCGCACTGTTGATTCACTAACACTGCCATCACCCGAAACCTCGTTAGTGTTTCGAGCCGTTGCTGCTGCACCCCGACCGAGTTCGAACTCATTGAAGAAAATTTGACGGAAATTCTTTTTTGAGATCTAAAATCGCAAAGCTCAAAATTGGTAAAAACATTTAACTTTTGACAAAATATACGAAGATTTTAAAACGAGCACAAAATAACTTTTTTAATTATATATAATTTTGCAAGGTACAAAGATTATTTCTCGGTAAAAATACATTGAAACGACAAATATTTCAAAACGGTAATTTGTTTCCGAACAACCCAATATTAATTAGTTCACTTTTTCCTTCTATGTGCTACTGCTAGTAGCGGTGATTGTCGAATTTTCGCCATATCGGCCATTTTTCCTATTAGTTACTCACTTACTTGAACGGTCCATCCTCACTGATTGCGCGGGCCCCAGCATAATCACCATTTTTCGGAGATTTGCTGGTCAAGCCACCATGGTTCCCCGGACTCTCAAGGTCAGCCTGGCCAAAGTCTGCTCCAGGTCTTCACCACCACGGGCAGCCGCAGCACCCGCGGATCAGCGGGAGACTCACCATCATGCTACTTTGATACCAGGACGGTGGTGGATCCTGTGGATCCTGGTATTGGTTTACTCTTAGCTAGGCTTACTGATGGAAACACCGCTTTTTTTTATTTTTTTAAAAGTTTTTTCCTATTGAATGATGATTTTAAAGAATTCTAATTTTAGTAATCCACCCAACAAAGCACTTTCGAAACGAGCAGTTTCCGACACCGTCATTCAACCAAAGCGAGCTGAAACTAGGCAGGGCGAATCAAACACCGAAAAGCTTAAAGGTTCCACCAATGCTCCTGAGGAACAAACTGAGCGGAAAGATGTAAATTCTATATTATGTTAAGTCGTCTACAACGCTCTTGTTATAGAAATAATCATTCACAGGTCTCGTTCAAAACATAATGGGTCAAATGCATTGGTTATAATACATACGTTACGAAAATAATTGTCACACGGAACTTTGAACCAATATATCCCATATTTTGTGCTTTGCTGAACGGAGATAAAAACGATTGAAATCTATAGATCTTTGTCAATAAGCTATAGGTTTTCTAGTCTCTAATGGCAATGTGCTACTTCTATAGAGCTATTTCATCCGTTTTTCATTACTCAGGCTCATATTTCGAAAAATAGGGATACTAAACAGCCGGAATGTTATAAGTCAATATACGATGGTGACGTTTGCTGATCTTTGAGCTACCGTACTTGCACATGGTGTTTTGACAACCTAAATTTCGTTCCGAAATTTGAAATTTATGCAAAGTTCAATTTGAAAATTTTTTCAAATGAAGAGAGAGTTTGTAAAGATTATCACTGACCTTGAAGCGATAGAACAAAGCTTCTTATGCAGATCTATGAGCGCGTGTGACGCAGTGGTTGGAGGCGCCACTGCGACACACACGTGGAATCGATACCCGCGCCCATGGCCCACCAAGCCTTCCATTCCCCGGGGACGGCAATTGGTACCAGAATTGTCCGGGAGGATAGTAGCACTGGCTCGATACATCGGTAGGCTACCGCGAGTCATTGTAAAGGCCAGATATGCATTCGGTCACCTCCAACGATGCTTAATGAAGTCGAATGCATGTTGTATCCCTCAGAGATTGATCGACGCCGAAAGCTTTATCCTTTTTATTTTTTTATACAGATCTACTAAAATCAGAACGACTCAGCTGGGCTAGTTATCGAACTTTTTTACCAGATTGTTTATGGGTTGAGCCTGATAAGACAACTGGAAGTGACAAGGGAACGAACAGTGTCATAAATAGCTCAGTAGTTTACGGTATTTGCGACGTTACAAGGCTAGAGAAATTGCTTAACCACGTATTATCATTTAAGCCAGCCAAGAGGGATTATCCTTATGACATTTTTAGGACTTATGCTTTTATTGAATGAGATTTCTTTTGGTTAGAAAGTTTTAGATTTGAAAATTTCATTAATCAAGTGGTAGTTGCAAACTACGCTTCTATATGACTTCTCGTTCTATCTTTGTCAGAAAAAATATTTATTACCTCTTTTCTCATTTTAGCTCGAAATGCGGCAAATTCAACCATGTTTGCCTAAGCAGGTGAAACGAATTAAAAACGAGTCTTCAGCTACCGGAAATGTTGGTGTCTTTTTCTCTTTTTAGTTCTCAAATTTCCCCACTGGTAGCGTACTTATCTAGAACTGTCATGTCTGTTCCTTTTTGAAAAGCTCAAAGCCTATTACACGGTAGTCCATCATCAAATCAAACACTGTTCAAGATGACGCCGTAACGACGTGCCATGTTCTGTTATCCATTTCGTGGATGGTACCACCACCATTGACCAACATGACAGCTACTTCCCAATTCTGCTAACCAAGTTAATTTTAGCTTATGGATTTCTCTACACTATCGCTTTAGTAGCGAATCTAGCAGTTAAAAGTACCGTGCAGTATACATGGAGTCATTGGCTCGACACTGCGCTTTGGGTAAATGAACCCATCCATTCCTCTGGGCTCGAAAAATTTTGGTCATCCTCTTCTGGGTGAATGGAACTGCCAACATGATATATTCCTAGGCCTTCTTAAGTTATTTCGTAGGCTATATATGCTTCCAGCCATCTCTACAATGCTATGAATGAAATAATGTACAAAGTGAGTCCTCATTGGATTGTTGAACACCGAACACTTTATGCATTGTCGTTTCTATGGTCTAGTTTAATCCTTGCCATTTGTCCGGACGCTAGCGGATTGGTTCTTTTTTTCCTAAACTACCTTGATAGACACAATGGTGTTCCCAAACCAGAACTATAAGAGGGCTTTGTGTAATTGAATTTCGTCACATTTCGACTATTGCGCTCCTGGAAGTAAGTGCGAAACTCGTTCTCACCCTAAGTGTCTCTGACAAATGATGTATGCCATCCTTACCATCGCAGTTAGATACTAATAACACTCCTGCCTTTGTTTCAAGATATGGTTGTATGTGGGCAAACGGGGCAGAATGATTGAAGTCAGTAAAACAAAAAACAGATACATTAGAAACCGACTTTCATTAAACCTGGGCAACAATAGAAAAAGGATAGAGCTCTCGCCGTTGATCAATCCCTGAGGGGTGCGCCATGCATTCGACTTCATTAAGCGTCGTTTGGAGGTGACTGAATGCATATCTGGCCTTTACAATGACTCGCGGTGGCCTACCGATGTATCGAGCCAGTGCTACTATCCTCTCAGACAAGTTTAGTGCGAATTCGGCAACCCTGGAGAGATGGAAGGCTTGGTAGGCCATGGGTGCAGGGGTCGATTCCACGTGTGTGTTGCAGGGCGCCTCCCACCACTGCGCCATATGCACCTTTTGGTAACAGTAATAAATAAAATTCTATATGGTTGAGCTAATACTTTCGACACCTTTGCCTTCCTCGGTGATCCGCGCTGATCGGTGTCAACCGTCCACAGTTGGTAGTTGTCACATCGAGTCGAATTCACGGGTGGGAGCAGCACTCGGATGGTTAACTTCACTCAGTGATGCCCTTCTATATAGTATGGATGTTTATGGACTCTCGCCTCCAATATAATCTACTTGGGTGGGTAATGCGTCCTGTAGCAGTCGGCAGTTCAATTGCTGGCATGTGGCGTGGCAAACAATACCTTTAAAACCGACTTTCGTTGAACCTTGAGAAGAATAATCAATAATGTGGAAGGCGAACCGAAACGGTAGCCAGATAAAAGTTTTATGCCAAACTCGTCCATGTTAGCTCAACTACATAGAAGAAAAGAATGGATAATTCGAAGTTTTCGAAATTTGATATACCAAAGAAAGGGCTGACGAGTTTTGACAAAGGAGTTTTCCAAGAGACTCTGGNGCAAACAATACCTTTAAAACCGACTTTCGTTGAACCTTGAGAAGAATAATCAATAATGTGGAAGGCGAACCGAAACGGTAGCCAGATAGAAGTTTTATGCCAAACTCGTCCATGTTAGCTCAACTACATAGAAGAAAAGAATGAATAATTCGAAGTTTTCGAAATTTGATATACCAAAGAAAGGGCTGACGAGTTTTGACAAAGGAGTTTTCCAAGAGACTCTGGTTCAATTTTTCAGAAATACCATGACACAGTTTCGTTGAGCTCAATAGGAACACTGGAGCGGAATGACTCTAAGGTTATTTCATTCTTTTTTGTTTCCTTTGCTCGTTTTTCCGTCATCATTACAATTTCTGGTGAAGGTTGAAATGACGTGCTACTTTCAGGTAAACATATTTCCAGCTGACAGGATGGAAGATATCGACTACAATCCAGGTCTTAACAATATCATCAACTTGGAAACAATATAAAGGATCACAATGTTTAGCCTTTTTTCACTGACTGTTCTTTTCTTCATGGCAGGGTTCTGTGAAATGCAATCACAAAGATGCTGAGATATGAGCAAAACTCGTAACCTCAATTGGGCTCCAAACCTACCATTGCACTTCCAAGAGCTCATGTGCTATCCACCATACCAACTGTTGCTCTTGCTTTGCCTTTTTCTGTGCCAGTTTTTTACACCGGCGGTGCCATCAGCAATCACTCCTCGTCAACAGCAATGATCTATGGAGCGCAAACTGGGTTTAACGTCGATTTGCGCTCACCAGTTTATTCCCAATGAAGGCTGATAGAACCGCTAGAATTAAAAACCGATCGAGAAAAAGGCAAAGCAAGAACCTCGCCTGGTGAGGTTGATAGCACGTGAGCTCCTGGAAAGGCGAATCGAGGGCTCGACGCCTGCCTTAATTTCTGGGTTTCGCTTATATCCCAGCATCGTTCTTGTTGTATTCCACGTAATCTGAAGATTTTCTTTTGCAGAGAACTCTCGTATTTTCTCCTTAAAAAATTCATTTCAACACTGCTCGTTACAGGTTTTTTGTAAGGTCATCGTCGTTTGCATCTTCAAAATTAATAGCACTATTTAATTTGGACCTCCTGCTGTGCTACTGGGTGGAAATCATGACCAGAAAACAGAATTATTGCTTGCTCATTCCAAAACTTTTCTATTCTGTCGATAATTATATTTCTTCAAAGCATACGACTCCATTTCTTCGTGTTACACCGCTATCCCAGTGATCTCAACGTGTTTCTAAGTGTTAAGTGCTTCGAGATACGTTTAACTTGTGCTGTCATTATTTATAAAAGGGTTCTGTGGAACTGTCTTCACATTCGAATATGCACCGTTTTCTTGTTCAGCAATCGCGAGGTTGCTATACAGCATACATTTACTTGCATAGAAAAAGACACAATACAATACAACGGTAGCTGACGTTTCGGCAGAG
Source organism: Angiostrongylus costaricensis (assembly GCA_900624975.1). Taxonomy (NCBI): domain Eukaryota; kingdom Metazoa; phylum Nematoda; class Chromadorea; order Rhabditida; family Metastrongylidae; genus Angiostrongylus; species Angiostrongylus costaricensis. Next base: position 172,589 of record UYYA01004024.1, on the reverse strand, counting down.
TCGGCTTCCTCAGAGCCTGGAAGGGTACACTAATACGCAACTTACTAGGTCAAACGCTTTAATAACACTTACAAAAAGACGAACTATGGTAATTACATGGTCAACAGCTTCTCGAAAAACTCACCGCTTTTTCACGTGACTTCCAATGAGAAAGATTAGAACAAAAAATGAGCAAATGCCTTGAATTATTGAGCGAGTCGTCTGAGTACATAAAGCTCACCCGAGAGAAGCCGAGAAGAAACTCGTTTACGTTTTTAAACGTTTAAATAAACCTATCAAGTAGTCGCTATATGACAAAGTGGTACCGTAAGCCAAGTAACAAGAACATTCTTGCTCATCTCCTTTTTCCCACCCTTCACACACAAAGAGAGCGCTTGTGTGAAACATGTTTCAAACAGCCACCTCTGTGTGTACGAACTAAAGGACGAATCGCGCGACTTGGCTCGACAAATAGCTATTTCCAACGGCTACCAAATGGTAACCTCATAAGATAAGTTTAAAAGAAAAGCTACTCACCAAGACGAAGCACTTGGTGAAGGGAAAAACCCGTTTATGTTGCCCTTTATTAGCGATGAAGTAAGCGTAGCTATAAAACGACAATTAAGAAGGACAGGTCTAGAAGAATCGGTAGCGATAGTTGAAATACCAAATGTGAAACAACAAATTACGTATTTTGCGCTTACGGCAGGGACGATGACTGCATGAGTTGTGGAACGATATTCTTGATCTCTTGCAATAAATGCGGAGATGAATATATTGGCGAAACGGGCCGAGCTTTGTGTATCCGTATAAAAGAACACCTAGAAGATGACAAACGAAAACTAAAACGAAGCATCCCACTAGGCACGCATAGGATACAAAAGCATAGCGGAGACGATTTTGAAGTAAAAGTCAATATCCTTGCACAGGAGTCCAAAACACCAGCGCGAAAACTTTTTGAGACTTTTTGGATAAATGCCAAAAACCCTACAATGAATAGCAGGGATGAATGCCCGGAGGTCATACACGACCTGATCCCGTATGTTCGCATCGATTTTTGATGTGGGATGGTGCAGTCATCAACCATATGCGACTATAATCAGCTGTTCTAAACTTCCTCATTGGAAGTCACGTAAAAAGCGGTGAGTTTTTCGAGAAGCTGTTGATCATGTAATTACCAAGGAGTTTTTCGTCTTTTTGTAAGTGCTATTGAAGCGTTTGGCCTAGTAGATTGTATATCAGTATGCCCTTCCAGGCTCTGAAGAAGGCGATACTGCCGAAACGTCAGCTAGCGTTGTATTGTATTGTGTTTTTCTATGGAAGTAAATGTATGCTATTTAACACCTTCATGATTTCTGAACAAGAAAACGACGCATTCATATTCCAATGCCGAGGTTAATACAAAGTCGATCCTGGGAACTGTCCTTCACATTATATCTACGTAGTACAGGTGGCGCAGTGAAGCCGCACGCTCAACTTGCAGAAGACAATTGTTTGACCAGACACCGGCCAACAAGAACAAACTCGCGGCAGCAACCGGCGCCCAAAATCTGAACACCTTCCTGGAATATGAACTCAAGAAAAGGAATCGAATAGAAAATAGAAATGCTGAGATATGCTCAAGATATGTGATGATGAACCGTGTAATAAAAACAAACAAATAAACAAGTAGGATAACGTTTACAAATGCAAGAATAAAGTAACTAACGGGTCCAGCGAGAACTATCACCGCATTCGCCTCGGTGTGCGACAGGCGTCATTTACGGAAGCAACCAACCACGTTCTTGGGTTCGGCTGCAGCTTTATGAATTCTCGACTTCCTTGTTGTTGCATTCAGGTAGGCATGGGTTCACATAAAGGCAAAAAAGGTAGACCGTTCGACGTTGACAGTTATAAAATTGAGCCGTGCATTCGAATTAATGAGCATCATAGAGATGATTGTATGCATATTTGCTTTACAAGATATAGCGAGCACTTCTATTGTGCCAAATCGAGATTTTACCACTTCAGACAAGTCATGCACCAAATTTACGACGCCCAAGAGATGAAAGGATTGGTAAGCAGAAAGAATTGAACTAAGGCCTGGATTCGTTAGCCATTTTCCGTAATAAGCAGCATCATTACTACTGTGCCATCCTCCTCCTTTCATTGGATTTCTTCTCTTGTAGATGAGCTTCTAGGCAGAAATTTCTTCCTTTCTAACTTTGAGATAGCCTCTGTCATAGTTTCTTTGGATTAGAGTTCTACACGTAGAAAATAGATCTCATAGGATGGAACGTTAACCCATTATGGTAGTCTAAGTAGGGATTGTAGCAAAATTATGGTTCTTATGTAGCAATTCTTATAGTTCTTTAATGTCTCGTTTACACTTGTCACGCAACCCCCGCATTTCACCAATTCGTTTCCTTTCCTCGCACCATTAGGAAGCTTGCGACTTCGGATACAGCTTTGGATCTTTTATCATTTTTTCTCATTCACATGATGAATGCTGATAAATCGCAATTTTTTGTCCCAGTAGATCCAGTATAGCTGCGTTATAGCGTTCCTTTGCATTACTACGTACAATTTCCCATTCTTGAGCCAGAAGGAATGTTTATCACTTCACGATTAGGATTTCTCTAGAGCGGCAACAGCTGAATAGATATCGAGGCAAGAAGTGGAATTCATGGTATCTCTCAACTTACAATTATGGGTTTCGTTTCCAGAAAATATGTGAAATGTGGCGAGGAACCATTTTAGAGACTTTATTAGTCTTTAGCCGCACGAAAACGTCATGCTCTTTCTCAAAAAATCTTTGATCTCAATCTCAAACTTCTTTAGAAATACGTTTCTCTGTATATGAAACCAGTTGGATATTTTCGAAGATACCAACGTCGGCACTCGTCGTAAATAAACATCACAATGGCATAGTACACCGAAATCATTGCATCAACCAAACTGAAACGAGAACAAGTCATCTGTGCGACTTCTCGCAAATGCATATTTACTACCAAGTGCTTGTCATATCATTCTCCGTTTAAGTGGAAAAATCAATCAAGTTATCAACGTGGTTTGGCGGTACACCTACCCTAACCGCCCTCCTGAACGTTTAGCGACGAAAGTGTGCCTTTCGGCACGACGACAGCTGAAGAAAGTTGCTTGTTAATGCTGAACACCGGTAAGAGGAAGCACAGCACGTATTGAACTTGGTTCAATACTGAGGTGAACGGTTTTTCATTTTCTATAGCTCCGAGTATTCCTCAAATTCGTTGCAATGCTCTGACGTTTCACTGACAGATTTGGTTAGAGTTGCATGTGGATTCTCTCGCAACTTGATAATCGCAAGATCTTATTGAGATTCTAAATGCGGTTGCGTCGTGGTCTTCCCCGAAAGCACAAAATAGCCGTGCCGAAGCATTATCGGACTCCTCTACGAGCAGTTGATGGACCTTTGTCGACCGGTGAAATATTTAATGTCTCCCCAATTGCCCTCTTGCAGGATGAAAGCGATTCCTCTGACAGTCAAAAATCCTCCGATCACTCAACCGAACATTCGCGAACGGCGTAGCAAAGCAAATCCGCCTACAACCTGGTGACCAAAAATCGTTTGCCTGTTTGATTCCTTGCCTTGGAAGAGTATCAAATAGGTACTCTGGTGCTCATTCGTGAGCGTCATAATCCGCCAACATGTAGGAAACGTTATAGCTAGTGATTGTGTTAGTTAAGGTTGCATCTGTTCAAGAATCTTGACACTGTTATCGAGTTAATGAGTCAAAGAAGGAGGACACTTTTTTTCAGAGAATAAACTCGAATGCAGAAGGGTTCGTCTGTAGAAGATAAGTTGGTAAAAGGAACTAAGCTTATTATTTGTGGTGGCCGATTTCTATTTGCTTGACCACTTAACATATGTATTCTATAATCAACATAAAACAGATCTTAATGGAATATCGACTTCCTAATAATTCAACTGAACAATAATAGGAACATACTGTATGCCGTTCAGTTTCAACACATCGCTCACGTAAGGCGTTACCGTAATAAGCATCGCCATGAGAGCTGTGAAAATGAGAGATGTATTGAGTATATGGTTTCTGTAAATGATCACACATTGTTACTGAAATTTATTATTTTTTTCAGAAACGGCTTAAGCTACCTGTTGAGTATAATCGTTGAGTACTTTAAAGAATGAAAAAAACAAAGTTCCCGGCGTTGATCAACCCCCGAGGGATGCGCCATGCATTCGACATCATTAAGCATCGTTTGGAGGCGATTGAATGCACATCTGGCCATTACAATGACCCGCGGTGGCCTACCGATGCATCGAGCCAGTGCTGCTATCCTCCCAGATAAATCTGGTACCATTTTGTCTACCCCGAAGAGATAGAAGGGTTGGCTGGCCATGAGCGCGGGAGTCGATTCCACGTGTGTTGCAGGGAGCCTCAGACCACTGCGCCACACATTTTAAAAAATGGCGCAAGGATGAATGGGTAAAGCAAATAGGTGGAGGTAAATAAAGACATTCTCTTAATCAACGAATGTAGTTGACGTCCACGTTACGTCATACGACAAATGCCTGAGATTAATTGCTTAAGAATTTGACTTCACGGGCATAGGAGATGAAGGATTACACGTTTAACACTGAACAATTTTTGAGGGATAGGCCATGAATTCGCTTAGTAAAGCAGGTAGAGGTGATTGGATACATATTTGGGGTATACAGCAGCCTAGCAAACCCTACCGATGTGTCAAGTGAAAGCTTTTACTTTTGAATGACAGTCTAGTATTACAATGTTTAGCTCTTATTTACTGCCTCTTTTTCAAGGTTGAGTACAGTGTGAAATACAACTAAAATGATGCTAAGATTTGAGAAAATTCGGAATCCCAGGTGCGCATCGAACAGGCGATTATCCTTTCAGGCAAATAAAACATCGTAATTTAGACTGCAACTTCAGCTTAACTGGGATCAATGCCAACTGGGATGGAATTCTTCATAAATTAAATCCGTTGATGGACGACTGGCGATACTACCGTTAGAATAAAAGAACTGGTGAGGGAAGAGAGAACAACACCTCGGTGGTGCAGCGGATAACACGTGAGCCCTCGGAAAGGCTAATCTCGGGTTCGAGGGCCACCTAAAGTACTGAATCTGGTATTAGTTTGACAATATTGTTTGTGTGTTGGAGCACATGGGTGGGCAGGGCCTAAGAGAGCGCCACGAACTACGTGCGCAATTCAGGGCACTTCTAACCACCTTGTTAGACGCACCGCGATTAAGTTCAATAATTTTTGTCTATGACCCACTCAATGCCCTGCATCACTATGGAGTTCTTTCTCGTCTTCGATATCAAACCGTCAGACCACTGAAGTGCGACGACAGCGAAAAAGTAGCCGCTATGACAGCTTGCCTCCAGACCTTTGCGGGCGGCATAACTCTATAAAAGAAAATTACCCTACAATCCGTCGCTTAAATTTTCACCTAGGTAAAAAGAGGGAAAACAAAAGGCAACGAAGTATTCGACATGGCACGAACAAAGCACGAGGGGTTTGAAGAACGTCACATCCAGATTAGCAGTAAGCCGTAATTATTAGCAATGACACCTGGTAATTAAAAATGTTCCACAAAATTTTCTCTTATCAGAGGTCTATAATCAGTAGGCGTGGTGAGTTCATAGGTCGTTGAAGGAAGGTTGAAGAGGAACCAAAGATCATAAGTAGTAGGATTAATTTGATTTGCTTCTGACAAAAGCCGCAGTCATTCGACTGTGAAATAAAACGGGGATAGTTCAGAACAACCTTCTACTTATCCACTATTTTTGGAAGGCCCAATAACTTAAACCCAGCTTCTACGATATGGCTTGAGCTACATGCACCTCAAAAAGTTTAAGAATGAAGGAATGTGAAACGTGAATAGGAAGATAAAGTGATAAAGCATTGTGCGTTGATCACTTTTTTGAGTAGTGCTCTCGAATTCGACTTCATGCAATCGACTTCATCAAGGATCGAAGGGGAGACTCAATGCGCATATGGTTAGCGCAGGAATTTTCGGCAGTGTACCGATCTAACAACAAGATGTTGTTCTCCTCCCAGGTGTGCTCGCTACCAATATCCCGACTTCGTTAGGATAGAAAGCTTGGTGGGTCTTGTGCATGGGATCGAATTAGCTGCACAATGCGAATTAAATGCAGAGCACACCTATTAGCCATTGCCTAACCCTGGCCCAAACCTTCATCAACCATTGTGGAGCTGAATGCATATGCGGCCTGCGCAATGACTTGCGATTTCCTCCCGATGTACTGAATCATTGCCATCCATGGTAGTAGAGCAGCATGTTACCAATTTTTCAACCCATTTGGAATGGAAGATTTGCTCAGGACGAGGTACGGGATGAAACCAACGACCACGGGCGCATAGCAGAGTAACTTTAACCACTGCGCTATACGTGCTCCATAGCGGCTATATTATAACAAAGATTAGTGCCTTTTTTAAAAACTGAAGATGTTACTGTCTCTCACCATGTTTCGCGCAAACCCATCTTTGCTTTTGTCTATATTCTGCCAATGATTAAAAAAGAAGAATTGAAAAAGAGAATTGAACAGTTTCTCACCTACACTTTAGCCAGGACGGAAAATATTTTCTATCTCAACAACGACGAACTTACGAAGTTACAGCTTACAGTAACTCTAGTGATATTCGTGAAATGATTCTTTTAAAAAGATTTTATAAACTTTTCTACTCTAGGCAATTTTGCTCTGCGTCTGACATGAAAAGCTTACTATGGTAATTCAACGACCCTTTTAAATGTGCTCTAAATACTTCAGTTAACCAAAAGCTTCACTTATTTTTGTAAGGATGCAGATAAACTGGAGCAGTTTGAAAGCGATATTACAAGTAGTCAGTTTGAACGAAAAGGACACATAATCAAGTACAGGTATTGATTACTGCTCCATTTCGGTGGATACAAGTCAAGCTCTCCATTGTGCCTACGTGAAAAAATATCTATTTTCGTTGAAAATTCTGAGACTGAGCTACATAGATGCCTTACCCATTGCTGTCCATAACTGTCCTCCAAATCGTTCAACGTCTCACAATCCCATAGTTCTCGCTTGTAAATCAGATCTAGAGGCTTCCAACCATGTGCCATCATTATCGCTGAAATTCGAGACTTCTATAGAGAGAAAGGCGAAAGGACCAAACTTCGCCTGACCTACCAAAGTATGTCACAAATCCAGCGTACATTTGGAAAACTCCAACTTGCAGATACGCAAACAAAACCAACCTGTTAAAGCATCTTTTAATACAAACCATGTATGTTAAACCATGTATTACGTAATAAGACATTTCGGGAAAAATTCGTACCTCACGTTGACAAGTCTGTCGTAGTCTGGATTTCTCGGTGGCCTCTCCATGATGTCCGTTTCCGGAACCTCATAGGCTAGCGATATAGCAGGCCACTAGAGATTAATGCCAGTAGAAAAGGGTTAAAGGATAATAGCATAACCCCAAATAATATTCAAAGAAAAACAAGTGAGACATTGAAAAAGCTACTACAGGATTGCTATGATCCATAACAACGCCCAGAATTTCAAAATCAAAGCAAATCAAGTTATTCCTGGGTCCAATTATAGATTAAAAAATGGGAATGTGATTGGTACCATTGACTGATATCATTTAAGAATAAAACAATATATTGTAAAGTGAATCATCAATGAGTGCACTACTCCTAACCCTTGATAGACCTAACAGCATGTAACTGTTTCGGTGAATTGGTATCAACGGTCACTTGCCTATTTCTTACTACCATGATTTCGTCAGTATTTCAGAGCCAAATTACAGCATTTAGTTCATTAACAAATAAATCACCATCTCCTAGTATTTTTTAACTTCTATTACTTACTTACTTGGATACTTGTATGGTCCGTCTTCGATGGTTGTGTGTTCCCACTTCCTAACTTAATTCGCATTTTCTCAGAATTTTGCAGGTCTAGGCAATGTGGTTCTCTGAACTCCTGAGGTCAGCCTAGTCAAATTCTACCTGAGGTCGTCACCACCACAGCCAGTCGCCGTCCTTGTGGATCAGAAGAGGATTTATCGCCATGTGATTAGTTCGATAGCAAGACGGTGGCGGATCGTGGAAGCGCCTTGATTATACTATTCTTATTGGCAAATATACTTCGCTTCCAACGGCTTACCGCTTCATCATGAACGGGAGGTGTTCCTGGGTGTCGGCTGTGATGTACAGCGGTGCGATTCGCCCCGGCGAGGCCTCCGAAGGAGTATGGCGTTTTTATTTAGAAACTCAGTTAAGAGCAAACCAACACCAGGATCTATCACCATCCTGGTATCAAAGTAGTCACATGGTGACAAATATCCCTCCGATCCACAAGAAAGGCGACTGCCTGTGGTGGTGACGACTTGGGAAAGAATGGCCAGCCAGCAACCTCGAAAAAGTGGAAATTTTGCTGGGACCTGCACAACCAGTGAATCCAAGTATCCAAATAAGTTAGTAATATAGATCTCCCTAGAAAATCTGCGTGAAAATGTATGTTCGTAACAATGTGGAGAAACTGTGAATGGATTAGCCGGTTAGCAAGAAAAGAGTGCAGGAAGAGAGAGAAAGAAAGAAGGAGAACCAGAAGCTGAAAGAGGAGGAGACAGAAAGAAGGACAAAGAAGGTGAGAGCGAAAGAGAGAGGGAGACGGAAAAAGAAGAAAGAACGGAAAGCCTGATGAATCGATGTGTCGTAGGATAGGTGCATTGACGAGATCAAACCGCTCTCGAAGGTTTGGTCAGAGGTGGTGCATCGACTACTTTCGAGTCTATTTGAAAGTCTGATCCATCCGATTTTGGTTAGTTCCAAGAAATTTTGGAAGAAAAAGTGTTTAGCCATCGGTCGAAAAAGATAATCAACGTGTTTAAGCAATATGTATTACCAAGTCTGTTCCTAAATCAATCATGAGGATGGCGACGAGTGATAGAGGAAGCGGAATACCCAACAAAACATAGCACATGAATGGTGTAATTTCTGAAAAAAAAAGTTGAAATTATTGATAATCGTCGTAGTTAACAGCATTTATATTTTTCTTTTTTATTTCTCAATCTGAGAATCTCATTTCCTTCACAAAACTCGGATCCTGAAACTTTTTTCTCATACCGGGAATATTCGAAGTAAGAGTGTAAGCGATACTCTTCTTCAGATTGTCAAAAATAAGTCGGCCTTCCTCGATACCGGTTACAATCGATGCAAAATTATCGTTTAGAAGAATCATATCAGCAGCCTGCTTCGAGACATCCGTACCAACAATACCCATAGCAATTCCTGAACATGAAGTTTTCTCCAGTTTTTGCGGAAGTCCTCATCAAACACCTTCCGTGACGATTCATGAACTTGGAATATGCCATTGTAATTCGCATCTGCCACAATCGAAATACGCATTCTCGACGCCACTCAAATAACTGGCTTAGAATTTTTTCCTAGTCACCTCTCGTTGAAAAGTTGTTATAGTTAATCTATCGTTTACAAGAATTCACTGACTGCACGAAATTCTCGCTCATTTGTACCAGGACCTCACATAAGTTACACACAACCAATTTGTTGTCTGTCGATGGAAAATTCTAACAAAACCATTTTTTAAACTTTTTTCTTTGGCGACCACTGAAAACCGAAGAGCGAAAAACTCTCATGAATACGAGCAATCGTTTTGGTAATCACTCCTACCCTTACAGTGGTGCTGAGATATTTGCAAGAATCCGGACCGCAGATGTCTGCGGTGGGAAAAGAACGCACTATTACCCTTTCAAGAGACTAACGCGTTCACAGGCAGTAAATGAAAAGTTTACATTGTGATTTTGACTACAGCCTCAGCTTAACTGGGTCCATTGCCGACTTGAAATCCCATATCAATCCCCTCGGCGAGTGCCTGCTGATGGCACTGATGGATAGAGTTAGTTGAGAGGCAGGTGAAGCGAAGTACCCGCATAGTGTGGTGGTGAACGCGTTAGTCCCTGGAAAGGGTAATAGCGTGTTTCGCCTCCACCGCAGACACCCAAGGTCCGGAGTTTTGCAAATATTTCAGCACCGATGTGGTTGTATCACACATAATGCTCTGCCGTGAAGAACTGCAATAAGCAGTAAATAAAAAGTTTACATTACTCCTACAATTAAACTAGCTAGTGTAAATGGTGCTATTTTCGAATGCACTATTTCCATTCGTATAACAACAAGCAAATCAGATGTTGTGCGTCCGACTGACCAATATCAGCTTTACGTAGTGCTGGCGCATCGTTTACACCATCACCAGTGACACCAACGACTTCTTTCGTGTTCTGATAAGCTTCAACAATTTGCAGCTTCTGAGTTGGAGACGTTCGTGCAAACACGACCTTTAAATTCATAAGATGACTGGGGAAAAACCTATCGCATAAAAACAATACATGAACATTTCTTGATGTTGCCTTTCACACGTACTTGTCGGTAATGGCTGACAATTTCTCGCAACGTCCTGCCGCTGAGTTGCTTAAGCTGCTCGCCATGAACTATTATTGCCGTTGTAGGTTGCAGCCTAACAAATGATGTTTAACTGTTATCGTATGGTACCTTACGGTCTCGATTTTGACAGGTGTGATTCGTACAAATGCGTCAAGAATCAGATCTAACTGGGGTCGTGACTGGCACTATACTGCTTCATTGCTCTGTTCTGATACATGAAAATTCATCCATTTTCCACAACATATTAAAAACTTTTGAGTTGTTAGTAAATTTTAGACGAACAGAAGACATATTCACCTTCCTTTGCCGTAGTACTCATGGTCAGGAACATTCGGAGAGTCCTCGATGAGCTCAGTAACCTGAAACATCATAACCTACGGGGAATTTCCTAGCTGTTGTTATGAATACTCTCTTCAAAGTAAACTACTGAAAACTAGTGAAGCGTACACGGGCTTTCCTAGAAATAATGTGAACTTGACGTGCGATTGCTTTCGCTGTAATGGGATGATCGCCAGTAACCATCACTACCTGGAACGTAGCAAAACGCTTGATTTCACCAGTCACTGACGATAGTGAACGAAAAATCACCTCATACGCATTGAATGGTCAATTATGTAGATTGTCGGCACCTTATAAGTACCTGTACTTTCTATACAATTGCACTTTCCTGGGAACATAACTGAATTTCCTACTAACAATTTTCACCACATTATCGACAAATCTATTAAGTTTCAGCAATATGGTTGCAAACAGACTATTAGTAGGTAGTAAACGCAGAATACGCCAAAAAATAACGCAGCTCATGGCTATTGTGTAACAGTAATTTCGAATTCTTTATTCATAATGGTAGCGGCTTGAGTATCCTCCCAACGGTTTACCGCCTCATCGTGGCTGGGAAGTGTTTCTGGGTGTCGCACTGCGATGTACAGCGGAGGATTCATCTTCCGGCAGGGTCTCCAAAGCTGAGAGGGAGTCCGACGTTTCCATCAGGAAGTCTAGTTAAGAGTAAGCCAATACCAGGATCCACCATCGTCCTAGTATCAGACTAGTATCATGGTGGTAAATCTCCCTCTGATCTACATGGGCAGCGACTACCTGCAGTAGTGACGACCTGGGGAGACTTCGGTTAGGATAACCTTAGGGTTCCAGGGAATCACAATAGGGAAGCCAGCAAAATTCCGTAAAATGGAGATTGTGCTGGGGCTCGCACAACCAGTGAGGACGGGCCGTCCAAGTATTCAACTAAGCAGTTTGATTTCACGTTGAGGCTAAGACAACGTTTGAACACCCATGCCTTACACACATCAATAAGCTAATGCGTTGCGTGTATCTCACGTGTTCAACTAATTGAAAATGCTTGAAAAATTTGTAATCGTTGCGAGATTCCTGACCTTAATGCCGGCCGACTGACAAAGCTGTACAGCTTGTGGGACACCGGGCCGCGGTGGATCGATCATAGAAATCAATCCAAGAAATCGTAGATCTGTGAAGTTAAATATGAATCAATGAACTGCGATTATTCGACATTTTTTAATAGATGGAAAAAAAGATGGAGAGAAATTATTTTAACTCTACTGGCGATGGTGAATCAACATGGTGCGACATGTGAACAGTGTACTGCGCAAAAATCAGACCAGGGTCCGTAAAGAAGGGAACATTACACTCAACTGTTCTATTATTTTTAACCACCCACCCGCCTCCCATTCATGCATATAATAGTGAACAACTAGAGGTGACAGAATTAGACGTCGTAAAAAGGAATTTTAATCTTATCTATAGAGATATTTTTCATTTTTCATGACTACTTTTTTCTAGCATATATTTCTACGAAGAAAGGTATAATTCGTACTTGTAAGAGGAAAATTTGGTTTTTCCGTGTCAAATACGTAGTTGGGTGGAAACTTTTCTGGATCGAGCTCTAAATCACAAAAACCAAGCACTCGTTCTCCGAACCCGCCCAGTTGTTCGTAGACCTGAAGCAATAAAATGTTATTCGTTGGCCTTGCGACCATTTCCGGACACTGCGAGGCCAACAGGCTATTCTGACAGAAACAACCTATTTAAAACATCAAGAACATTCTTCATTCTAGAAACCGTAATCACTTACAACTTATTCGTGTTTAACTATACTCTGGAAAGATATCCTGTTACGCTTATAGAAGCTGGAAGCAAACTCAGAGGTTCTGATGACTACAGTGAGCAACCACAGCTTCTGTTGGTGAAACATGCATTCGACTTCATTAAGCATCGTTTGAAGGTGATTGAATGCATATGTGGCGTTTACAGCGACTCGCTGTGGCCTACTGATGTATAGAACAACCTATTTAAAACATCGAGAACATTCTTCATTCCAGAAACTGTAATCACTTACAACTTATTCGTGTTTAACTATACTCTGGAAAGATATCCTGTTACGCTTATAGAAGCTGTGGTTGCTCACTGTAGTCATCAGAGCCTCTGAGTTTGCTTCCAGCTTCTATAAGCGTAACAATGCATGTTTCACCAACAGAAGCTGTGGTTGCTCACAACTAATGCTGCTATCCTCTCAGATAAGTTTGGTACCAATTTGCTGACCCCGGAGGGATGGAAGACTTGGTGGACCACGGGCGCAGGAATCGATTCCACGTGTGTGTTGCAGGGCCTTCCAACCACTGCGCCACACGCGCCCTCCATGGGTACATAGATCGTTGCAATAGCTTTCCTACATAACAGTTTTAGACTTCAGTTTTCAAAAGATAAGAAAGGTGACACTCTTCATTTTACCTTTTTCTGGACAAAAGATACCGAAACCTAGCTTGATGAGCTGTACTACAAAGGATTCTTAACAGATAGTTTGACGTATTTCACATTCACAGAGTTCTCGCCGTGCCCTGCCGTTAAATTCGAGGTGATCTACGTTCTTATAAAATTTGAAAGTATGAATTCAGTACCTTCACGAAGTCCTGTTCGAATTTAGTATCTTTTGCAATCTCGTTGCCATCTATCATCAAGGTCGAACAAGCTTTCAATATTTTCTCTGGTGCCCCCTTCATAGCCAACAAAAATTGATTGCCATTTCGATGGATCGAGACCTAGCAATAACTAGCAATAAAATAAATTCATTTTGCCTTGTATTTCTTATTCTCTTTGTATACATTCCTTCTAGAGATGAAATATGCAATAGTATCTACAGCCACAACGATGCCGAGACATTCGCAAAATTTGGAGTCCGGGCCAGATCTAACCACGGTTACCTCTTCCCGGGGCTCTCGTATTACACACAGCACCACGGAGACCTTAGCTCTGCGTTTCTTTCAACTAGTTTTTCACCTAATGCTGCCATTAGCAATAACCTGTCAGCGGGTTTGATCTGGGAAGTACAAATCGACATTGAACCCATTTAAGCTGAAGCTGTAGTCGAAATTACAATATTAACCTTTTATTTTCTGCCTACAGCATCGTTATGGTTGTATTTCACATCACACCCTGCCGTGAAAAGTTATAGTAGACAGAAAATAAAAGATTAAAGTTGTAATATCTCCAATTTCCACAACAGCACAATCCTTCTTTCAACTCATCGGTTTGCATTATCACGTGCATCAATCCATTAATCATCGCATGGAGGAGATGGAGATGGTACCAATAAACTCATTTGTCTTGATGGCTCAGCACCATGAGCTCCATTCACTTGTGGGTCATCAAAGACATCATTTTGGTTTGACGCCTTTTTTTCTGATCTAGATGGGAAGCTAACCATAGGGAACTTGCTAATCTCTATCGTGGTATAGTTCAGTTTTGACTGGACTTACGAAAATTTCGAACTGATTTCCGTTCTGTATCAACTTTCTGTACAAATAGATCCTTATCATGCACCGTATTTTGATTCTGAGAGCTTCCTTAAGCCATGACTGACTGGAAACTGTTTGTGGGAACTCGATACACTAAGATTGCCAGTGGCGACATTCAACGAAAGTTTCATTATTTTTGATGATAACAGTTGGTACCTGATATTTATTGGTTGAGTTGAAGGGAATTTCGACAACTTTCGGTACTTTGTCGCGCATTTTTTTCGTGCCTCCATCGCCGAGGATAAGCTCGCAGTACTTCATAATTGCCACTTCGGAAGCGTCGCCGGTCACTTCTCGCCGTGCAAGAGGCACCGAAAAGTCCTCGTTCTAAAATAAAAATAAGCTAGCAAGTGGTCTTTTCTTACAGAGTTCTAATTTCTATCTTTCGATAGACAATCGTCGTCACATAACAACTATGATACTGAGATATTTGCAAAACTCCGGACCGTAGGTGCTTACGGTGGAGAAACATGTCATCGTCAGAGCTGTTGACTCAGAAAACGGAAAATAGAAGCTTTAGCAGGATGCGGGCGTGGTTTTAATATCAAATTGCTCTTAAATAAATCCATATATCAAAATTAGTTATTTGTTCTCAAGAACTCACAAAAAAGACTGTTAATGAAAAACACCTTAAACTTGCTCTTGCTACAAAGTGCTGCACATCGAATCAACAGCTTTTCAGTTCCTTCTGGATGGTGGGTTATCTGACCGGCTCTGCCACTTGGAAGGCACTGCTCTGCATCCACCACCTTGTCATCGAACCTAAAATGCATATATCTCTAAAAGGCAAAGTTGATCCTTAGATTTCTCCATATAAGACTGTCGTCATTCTCAGGCAATCGGCATTAAGCTAGTGGATTGAATAGAAGCGCATTATCTGCATCTATAATTATAGAGCTGCGTTTGAGGAACAGTATTTATAATCATACGAAACACATATACACATTTATTGTTAAACACTATGAGCGCTAGTAGCGCAGTGGATGGAGGCGCCTTTCAATACACATAAGATCGATACTATCACTCCAGACTCACCAAGTCTTCCATCTTTCCGGGGTTAGCAAATTGGTGCCAGACCTGTCTGGTAGAATAGTGGCACTGGCTCGATGCATTGGCAGGCCACCGCTAGTCATTTTAAAGGCCAGATATGCATTCAATCACCTCCACACGATGCTTAATGAAGTCGAATGCACGGCGCATCCCTAAGGGGTTGATCAACGCCAAGAGATTTCTCCCTACTATTTCTTGCAGAGCACTGTCATCTATCTATATCTCTACTTGAAATTTACTTAGTTTTGCTTCATTTCTTTCCTAGTCTTACTAATGCTGATCACTACCCAAAGGAGCTCGAATAGACTAAGCAAAATCATAGACTGTTGGAACAATTACGACAACTGCAGATTAGTTCATATATTGCAGCTCCTCCTCACCACAAGTGTGTGACAGTCATGCGATTCTGAGTGAGTGTTCCTGTTTTGTCCGAACAAATTGTGGACGTAGAACCCAGTGTCTCGACAGCTTCGAGATTTTTCACCAAACAGTTCTTTCGACGCATTTTGACGGCTGTTAAGGTAAGACACACCTTAAAATGCTTCTATAAGTGCCATATGTGACTCACAGATAAATATTAAGTGTAATTTCGCAGATGGTATAGCTGCTGCACTGCGACATATGACACGTAGTGAACGAAATTTCAATTATCAGAATGATAAAATGTTTTTAAATGGCACTCGTTTATTAAGAGCATTGAAACAAAGTATGGGCAAATATGTCTCCAGCGATGGTATCACTTTGATTCCTAGGGTTTTCGCAGGGTTATTTCGCCTTGAAAAAGAACTTTAAACATTAACATCGATATCTATTAAGATTGGTGCATGTAGCGTAGGTTAGAGTTACCTTGCAACATACACGTGGTCGTTAGTTTGATGTCGCCCCTCGGGCTTGCCAAGCCTTCGATTCCTACGTTATCTTCAAACTGATACCTGACTTGTCTGGGAGGATAGCAGCAATGACCCGATACGTGAGTTGGCCAACGCAACTTATAGGAAAAGCCAGATATGCATTTAATTTCCTCTAAGGAGGATTAATGAAATTAAGCTGGCACACCCCTCAGCGATTGATCAACGCCAGAAGTTTTATTTCTTTATCCATAAAATCAATCTTACTTCCTATTAATCCTCTTCACCCACAAACTTCTGCCATATCTCTTACACTAAATTCGCTCCAAGGACCGTATGAAAAAGGCTATTTCATACCGACATTGAATAAAAAAACTTTTGAGGCGTGTTCAGTCGCCTACGTAGATCCAACGGTGTTTCCTTCCCTTTTGTACCATCAGAATAACACAAATATCGCTTCCGATGAATACGGAATGTAAAGGCGAAAAGATATAGCAGTGTTTATACGAATGTATGAACCCTGCGATGACTTCTTACCCATAATACAGGCAGAGAGACACAGAAAACTGTTGCTGACGAGGTCAGAGCGCTCAGTGTCCCTGCTTTGTCAGGAAACTTACCAGCTACCGTTGTAGTTAACGTGTTAATGACGTGCGGTATGTCGAACATTCGCTGACTCCCATAAAACTATTCCTTTTTGTACCAGTTGTTGGCTTGTAAGGATTTATAAGGAACACATAGGATCTCGCACACGTGAGAGGTGGACTACAGGAAGAATACTTATAGGAGCAATTTGAGGACATCTAATCATATCGTTTACTACTTAAAAAGACAGGAGTAATTGCTTGAAGGTTAATGCGGAGGTGGTGAAAGAACCTACCGTAACTGTGGCCACAATTCCTTCGGGAACATTGGCAACGACAATCCCCATGAAAAAGATGAGCGCCTACAAATAGAATGATATTTTCAAACAGTTTTAGCTTATTATTCTAAATGAATTATTCCTCTAAAAACTAAGAAGAACAAAGAAAGCTGCCAAACATACGTGAATGAGTGTATAGCCGTAAATGATGGACAATACAAAGAATGTCACACCAACGCTCAATGCAACAATCGTGATAATATGAATAAAGTGATAAATCTCCTTGGCGATAGGACTTGGACCCGATGATACGTGCGCGGTGAGAGCCGCAATTCTGCCGACCACCTGGAAACCGCCCTGTGATGACCATTCCACATTATCTGACCGTTTGGTCCATTTGTGATCTTAAGAGTTTAAATCGCGTGTGAACATTTAACAAATATGTACGGTTAGACGAGGGACAGCAATCATTTTAATAGCAAATAACCGTTGTTTCTGCATTCGACTTTCCATCGTAGTATTTTGTGATAGATTTTGACCCGTAAAATGGGAATTAAAAGTTTGTACGGCAGCGCAGTGGTTAGGACTCTGCAATACACGTTGAATCAATCTATGGTTCTAATCCTATGGGCGAGGTCCTCTATTTCTCTCTCACCTCCGGAGTCGGAAACTTGGCAACAAACAAATTTGTCTAGGACAACAACACTGACTTGATACATAGGCAGGCCTCCGCAAGTCATTGTATAAGCTAGATATAAATGCAATCACATTTCCAATGTTACTAATGGAGTTTAATGCATGGTCCATCCTTCGGGGATTGATGAGCGCCGAGCCGTTTATTGTTTGTCAATTATATGGAAACTCATTGAGTTCACGATATTCCAGTGAGAAGTTCAATTGGCGGTAGTGCAATATGCTCATTGTTTCGATCTTACCCATTAACCAATCCTTTCATCCTCTGAGGTTGGAAAACCGATAATGGAGTACTTTGCGAGGACAAAAACATTGTGTCAACAGGTCAATAAATAAAAAGTGTAAAGTTCTTGGCTTTGATCAATCTCTGAGGGATGCGGGATTCATTAATCATTAGGCATCGTTTGGAAAGGATAGAATGCATATCTGACCTTTACCATGACTGGCGGTGGCCTATCGATGTATTGAGCCAATGCTGTTATCCTCCCAGACAAGTCTGGTACTAATTTGCCGACCCCGTAAGGACGAAAGGTTTGGTGGGCCATGGGCGCGGAGATCGATTACACGTGTATGTTGCAGGGCGCCTCCGACCTCCGAACAGATCGATAGTTCACCCTAAATAACTGAATAAATAAAATGTGCATTTGACCATTTCTACGGTTAGACTTAACAGATATGCTTCGTGCATTCCAAAGGGAGTGGTCAACGCGACACTTAGCATCTTTTGCGCTTTACTTTTTTCCTAGATTATATGAATAAAGAAGGGCATGTGTGGCGCAATTATTGGAGGCGCCACTGCGACACACACGTGGAATTGATCCCCGCGCCCATGGCCCACCAAGCCTTTTATCCTTACGGGGTCGGCAAATTAGTACCAGACTTGTCTGGGAGGATAACAGCACTGGCTCGATACATCGGTAGGCCACCGCCAGTCATTGTAAAGGCTGGATATGCATTCAATCACCTCCAACGATACGTAATGAAGACGAATGCATGACGCATCCCTCAAGGATTGATCAACGCCGAGAGCTTTATCCTTTTATTCTTTATATGAATAAAGGCGAAAAGGCGGCGCTTTGATACCAAGTACTGATAACATCGTATTATCAGGCAGCTTCCTTAACTAAAGAATGCGTACAACGCAGTAGATAGAAGTGCTCTGCAACGCATACATGGTCAAGCTAGCGCCTTGCGATCGGCAAGTTTTCCATTTCTCAGGGGTCGGCAAATTGGTTCCAGAACTACTAGGGAGGATAAGCAGCACCAATTTGATATATCGGTGGATTACTGCAAGTTAATATGTAAGCCTGCAATGCATTCATTAACCTCTGAAATAATTAATGGAGTCAAATTCATAGTGTATCTCCTAGGGGTTGATCGAAGCCGAAATCTTTATCCTTTATCGTTTTTTATTTAAGTGATGTGGCACGGAATGGTTTTCATTGTTTAAAGGCTTGAGAACACCAAACAACGTAATGGCGAGCCTATAGGAAAGCAGCAGCGATGAAAACTATAGGGCTGAAAACTACCCAACCAATTCAGTGCTTCCCCTAAAGAAAAAATCTACGAAAACTCAATGTTCTTACCGTATTGTCTGCTGTGAGAATGACAACACCTCGCCCACTTCCTTCCAGCACATTAGTCGAGAACATAGCCACATTTTTGGACTCAAGAGGATTCTTATGAGTGAATTCGGGAGTTCGAACCTGAGGCTCCGACTCACCGGTCAAGGATGAGTTATCTACCTGTAACGGAATTTCAGAGAATTCGAGTGTGTATTCTAACAGTTCATCCTTAATGACATCCATTTTTACATGGCGTCATCGCTCTCTTCAATGCATTAACTGCCTAACGCTATTTTCTATAGTTCCTACAGAGCGAAATTTAGGCGCAACTTACATTTTCCACCTATTCATTTATCTAACCTTCTTCCTACAGATTCGTTCGATGAGCTCAATTTTATATGTCAACCTTCGGAAGGCGATAACGGTATCCTCTGTGTAGTTCAGTAGTCAATGAGCTCCGCCGAGCATAGTTTGCAATTATACTTTCATAGAAAATCCAACGATTCCCTTCAATTTTGGGTAAAAAGTATAACCTTTAGTCCTCTTGCGTGAAAAATTCTTAGATCAGCTGGCACTTTGTCTCCACCAACGATTTCAACGACATCTCCAATCACCAGATCCTCGACTTTGACATCCATTATTTTACTGTCTCGGATCACCTAAATTAGATTTTCTTAGTAAGGTTTCCACTTTTTTCTTTTTGATGTTTTTTTTGCAAACGTTTTCTTAACGTTCTTTCGATGAATTTCGACTTTTCAAATCTGGGAAGGACCATCATTAACTTATACAATTTTAGTCAAATTCTGAGGGAAAATACGTCTACCGAGGTGTTAGACAGTGCCAAAAAATATTTGCGAATGTTCATTAAGAACACAAGAATATCGTCATTAGCTGCTCGTTCAGGAAGCCTTTCTTATCATTTGGTTGACGGCTCCTTTCGCTGATTTTAAACAACTGCGGCCATTTTTGGTTGAATGCATCAAGAGAAGCACCTAAGTGTTTCTTACAGTAACCTAACCAGTACGAAAAGAACAAACACGACGATGAAGCCGTTAAGACGAAACTTAAGATGGAATTTTGTCAGCACGTTAACTGCAGGCCACAAGGCATCATTCATTTTCAAGGAAAAAAAAACGCTTAGGAAAAAAGCTGTGGAATGAAATGCTGACAAACACAAATATTAAAGAAAAGATCCGAGTAACGGAAATCTAAACCCACATGCGCCATTGTAGGAATCATGCTAGCAAATGAACTCATAATGTTTCCGCTTTTCGCTTCTTGATAAAATGAAAACAAACCAGTAATCGTCACCACAGTTGCCAACGTGATTGCCAAGTACAGCTAAAATGTTTGAAATTCACATTCAACACATTTTATAGCAGACTCTTCTGAACAATTTTTTAAGCCTGGCTGCAGAGCAATAGGTACCATTTAACC
The DNA here is from genome assembly GCA_900624975.1 of Angiostrongylus costaricensis. Classification (NCBI taxonomy): domain Eukaryota; kingdom Metazoa; phylum Nematoda; class Chromadorea; order Rhabditida; family Metastrongylidae; genus Angiostrongylus; species Angiostrongylus costaricensis. The sequence goes on along the minus strand of UYYA01004024.1, from coordinate 151,863 downwards.
CTTAGGTACCGGCATGATTGGATATCTACTGTCACATCGGTAGCCCTAGTGATTAGCGTGAGTGGATATCCACCTCACACCTTGTACATCGAAAGATAAAGAGTCAAATTGATACATCAACCACACGAATCTAGGCGTCAGCCCTTAAGTATTAATCAGCGCAAATACACGCTACTATTTTACAAATACTACCCTTAACAAATAAAGTAAATTTCTAGTGGAGGACCCATTAATCGATAAATCTGTTGAAGCTCGCAGAACGCTGGAATAGAAACACACGTTGTCAGCCTTTGTATCATCACCAAATTCGCTTCGTTCCATGAAGTAACCAACAAGAGATGCAGCAGCCGCAATCCACAGCAACATATTAAATCCACCTGGAACCTTCATGTTCTACTCATCTCTTAACAATATACTTGAAACTTGAACGGCCCGTTCTCAGTGATTGCGCGGGCGCTAGCATAATCACCATTTTCGGAGATTTGCTGGTTAAGCCACTGTGCTTCTCTGGAATCCCGAGGTCAGCCTTTCCAAAGTCTGCCCTAGATCGTCACCACCACAGGCAGTTACAGCCTTGTGGATCAAAGGGAGATTTGCCACTATGCAACTTTGATCTATCAGGAAGCTTAGTAAACCAATATCAGTACGGTGGCGAATCCTGGTATCGGTTTACTAAGCTTCCTGATAGAAAAGCCGGACTGCTCAGCTTGGGAGACCCTGCCGGAGGCACGAATTTCCCCGCTGTACATCGCAGTCTGACACCCAGGAACACCTCCCAGCCACGATGGGGCGGTAAACCGTTAGGGGCTTAACAATATACGCCTAATAAATCTCAAATATCGCCCGTTGAAGATGAGGTGTTATATAGCACTAAGAGCTAACTTGAAAGATATTTCAGTACAGCAATTTGAATTATTCTTTGAAAGATTTCCATAGATGGCTGACCGAAAAGATTTTGAAGCAGTTTTACCCATGTGGGCGTTTTATAAGGCGGTGTCAAAGCGTTTGGCCCATACATACGTAGCCTTCGAGCGGCTTCGTCAGTCGATAAACCCTCAAATCGGCTTTTTAAAAAGTTGCTTAAGCTCTTCATTACAAACAGCGCGGAAAAATCGAATTCTTACAGAATCTTTACAAGTCTTCAGTCGTTCAAGTAGTACTTCAAGTGGAATTTGGTGATCATCCTAAGCATCATATCATAAGCATCATAAGCAAAAATCTCTTCATTGAGCATAAACGCAAACTGAGATGCAATCAGCTTGATTGTGTGGACTAAGATTTAGTGATATAAATAAATCTGAGCAGTGCAACTTGTGCAGAACCACCAAGAATCAACGAATATTTTCAACACTACCCAGCCACGGATCTTCCTCATATCGGAGATCCCGATAGCCGTTTAGTCGCGAGGCTACGTGGCGCGTCCCTAGGTGGCGGATAGGAGGTTAATCGCGGACCAAAAGCGACCGTGTTTCCGTGAGACGCAGGTCGATCCAGAGAATGTACTCCCTCTTTCTGCTGGGCCGACTTCGCACATACTTTCTGTACTTGCGGGGCGAATTCATGCCTGCGTGTGTGGGTGCGTTCTAGTTTATGCGGATTGTATTCTAAGAGTCAATTCGTCCAAAAGCCTACAATCAAGTGACAAGGATGTATATGGGAGGCGGCTACGAGTCGCCTCCAACAAATAAGCTCTATGTCCACTCTGGGAAAACCCGGCTACCCATGAGTATACCTAGCCCCCACAATCAGAGCTCAGCAAGCTGTACGTGGGTACCAAAAAGCTAAACACAGTAAAAGAAATGGGCCTCATTTCCCTGACCCCTAAAGAGCCTCCGCTTCGGCAGCATCAGAGGACGAATATGGAGAAGCTGCTAAAATCTCACAACCATTTTAAGTTGCCTATATCATAAAGAGCTAAGGTGGCGGTCTGTACTTTGTATGCACGCAAACTTGCATTAGAGTCTTCAGTAGAAGACGTGATCATGCAAGCAAGAAGTACGAGGTGCGACGTCATCAGCTTGGCCGAGGCGAGCCGTTGCCACCTACTGAACGCTGTTTATGACAACGGAAGAGGACAGTTTCTCTGAACATGCCACAGTAGAAGAGTCAGCGGAGTCGGAATTGCCGTCAGCACGAGTTTATCCATGAACATCGATTCATTCGAATAACTAACAAGACGAATCGAACTTGTACTGTTGAACAGATGTGGGACAATACTGGCTTTGACAATCTTCGTCGGTTATTCACCCACATCAAGCTATGACGAAGAAGAAGTCGAACCGTTCTAAATGGGCTTGGAAAAGTTCTACAGAAAAGATCATGCATTCTTTAAGGTTATCATTGGATAGAATGGAACGAACAGGGTGAACGGCTGCCTGAGTTTATCACGAAAACCATGACCGTTCAATATAATATGATTCCAAAAGCCCCGTCCTCAACTCCGAAGGTGAAAGTCTCCCAGTAGAGAGCACGACAACGAAATAGACCATATCATAGTAAATCAAAGGTTTTGCTTTACCGATATCGCTGTTGTCTTAAAGTTTTACACAGGATCAGACCATCACGTCCTTCGTGCAAGATTCTATTTCTCGCGAAAAGGAGAAAAAGCCCCTAAATTTGAAAACCGTGGTCTCAGAACCACCATAAACTGGGACTTATTCAATTCATTAGTCGAGTGTTGGGAAGATGTCGCTGTGGATAACATCGGCAAAGAATACGATCGGCTCATTCAACATCTCCACATAAGCGCTCTAAAAGCTGAGAGTTCAAAGTCACCAAGAGACTCTTTCTCCAGAAACACTCGAGCTGATATGCCAGCGTGGAATCGTAAGAGCTGCAGGCTACCACCCACGAACTAATACCCGAATTTGAAAAACAATGCAGAAAGACGATAAAAGAAGATCTTAAAGAGAGAAGAACAATTATGGTCAAAGCTGCACAGGCACGGAAAAGCATTCGCCAAGCCCACCTATGTTTTGCCAATTACAAGAACAAAACGACTGTACACTGACGACCACATGGAACAGTTACAGCGTCCAGAAAGGCAATGGAGAAAATCATTCACGAATACTACTCGGATCTCTTCGATAGCCGGTCCACCTTCCGTCATATGAAATAAAGGAGTATGAACATGTTGTACCATTGGTTCTCCCTTCCGAAATCCTACATGCTATTTCGTCGATGAAAAGCGGAACAGCACCAGGTCCGTACAGGATAAATCTGAACTTCTCAAGACCCTTTTGCCGGTCCTCGTAAACACACTGGCTTAGCCCCTCACACGTTACCTGTTTCAATGCAAGGTCCCTACTCAGTGGAAGACCAGCAAGACCGTGTTATTGTTCAAGAAAGGTGATGTCCACGATATCGGCAACTATAGCCTAATTTGCTTGTTGTCTGCCGTCCACAAACTTTCACTCGAGCCATCCTAAACAGGATTGACAGAACACTGAACGAAGTACGGCCATGTGAGCAAGCAGGGTTTCGAAAATCATTTAGTACGACGAACCACATCCACACGATAACAAGACTCTTTGAAGTGTCGCAAGAGTACAGGAGATCGCTTTGTCTCATTTTCCTCGATTTACAGGCCTTTTATTCAATTGAGATAGAAGCAGTCATGGAATCCCTTGATAGTCAGAGATCTCTACTCATAAAGGTTTCTCGTGAGCTGTACAAAAATTTCTCAACCAAGATATCACCATTGAGCAACGATATTAACATCGACGTCAAAAGAGGGGTTGGCAAGGCGATGCCATCTCACCAAAAATATTTACCGCCACGTAGTGCCAACATTGGAATGGGACAACATAGGAATGGAAATCGATGGTCGGCAACTACACCATCTTTGTTTTGCTGATGACATCGTCCTTATAACAAGAAACATTAGCTAAGCAGAACGAATGCTTGCCGACTTAGATAAAGCTTCTGAAAAGATTGGTCCTCAGCTAAATTTCACAAAAATGATGTTAATGAGGAATAGATTGGTTTCATATGCCCCATTTATGTTTAACGAAACGAATATCTCCGAATGCTCCAGTTACGTCTATCTAGGCCGGGAAATCAACATGATGAAGAACTTAACTCCAGAGTTGAGCAGAAGGAAACGAGCGGTTTGGGGAGCTTTCAAGAGCATCGAGGATGTAGTGAGGAGAACAAAGAACATCCGACTCCGTGCTCACTTTTTCGACTCAACGGTACTTCCTGCGTTAACGTATGCGTCACAGACCTGGTCGGTGCATAAGCAGGATGAAAGATCACTCAGCGTTATCGAACGCGCAGTCGAAAGCACGATGCCTGGAGTATTCCGTTTCACACAAGTGAGGGATGGGATCCGAAGCTCCGTTCTGTATCAACGATCAAAAATCAAAGATGCCGTTCTGTACGCCAAGCAGTCGAAGATAAGGTGGGGCGGACACGTAATGCGTATGGATGACGACCGATGGACAAGTGCCGTTAGTGAGTAGATTCTTTGGCATGTTAAATGCACTACATGAATACCGCCGACCCTATGGTCAGAGTTTTTCACAAAGAGCCTTGAAGAAAGATATGATGCTCGACGAGTCTCTAGAGCGAGTAGAATCCACTGGGCTACTCTTGCATACGACAAAGGAAAATGGAAGATTTACTGGCGCCTGATGGTGTCAATCGACGATCAACGGGACTATAGGTGATACCGGTGATACCTAGGCCCATTTTCAAGTTCACAAGCAAAAGTGAATAATTCAATAAGCAAAATAAGTGACCAATGTACCGTATTCCATTGGTGCTTAACATGACATTGATAACGAGCTTTATTTGGTTAACGTTCCAGCGTCTTCGTTTTTCCATAACGAAGCCCATAATTCAATTTGATGATCCACAGTCTTTCGTGTTCTCTATGCTGCATCTTAGTTGTCTTGGCGAGTCTGACCTAGTCAGTGGAGCGCTGCTCAAACGAAACAATCTCACCTTTCTTTCTTACTTTCTTGAGCAAAACGGTTGTTGTTAATAATGGCTATCCGATGATAATATTTTGTTTTCCAACCGGTAATCCATCCTGCAGCAGTTATTAATAGATAAGGTTGTTCTCATAATCAACAACAACCATTTTGTATAAAAGAGTGCTGCTGAGTGAGGTCGACTCATTCGAGCGGTTCTACACTGGAGAAGATCAGTCTTAATAAAAAGACAATGAAGATACCATATCAAGAAAACGAACAACTGTGGACGATCAACATTGATCATCAGTGCTGATAAAAACTAAGACGTCGAAACGTTAGCTGAATAAACCTTGTCATCAACCTCATGTTAGCCGATCAATGAAATGCGTCCCATTGACCATTCAAACCTAGGTGAAATGAAAGCTGGTTTACAATGACAGGAAATACGTGAACTGCAGAATCATATGCTTAATTGGAGAACGGAACAGAATGCTCAGAATCGAGCAGGATCTAGTACGAAATATTCACTGTGATTTTGTGGCTGTTCGACTCGTGAATTTCCATTTTATCGACCAACTTCATTTTCTTTGATAAATGCTAGTCGAAGACGAATTGTGGTGGATTTTATCGACTCCCTAACTTATTGCTCTGTGCTCAGCAAAATCATTCACAACGCCGGCGATAGCCCCTTATACCTACCCGCCACCGTGAATCAAAACGGTACTTACGATATCGATGTCCTTCTTAAGGTGCTCGAGCTTACGCTTATCCTTCTTGAAGAACACCATGGTCTCTGTTGAGTTCCGATCGCTTGGCTGCTTTGGGAAGAGTCGATATGTAGCGGCGATGAATTAATGACGATTTCATGGTTTTGAGAAGTATTTATAGGAAAAACCTTGTCATATTTATCACCATAATCACTCACATCACCGTAACCAGTTATTCTCAAAAACAAGAGAATGATTGTTGGCCATTAGATAAATAGGGGTCGGTTTACTCTCTACTGGCCTTATACAACCAATCTTCACTAAGTGGAACGCGATATCGTTAGCAAAATGTCAATTTCAAAGTCATTTTTTTCGTATTCTTGTTGAGCAAACACGAGTTGTTATTTTATTTCTTTATTTACGCACAACCTGACGTTTCAGCGGATTTCGCCTTTCTCAGAGCTTGAAGAGGTCAAGTTGACTGCAATCTATACGGCCAAACACCTCCATAACCAAACAGAGAAAATGCTGAACCAAAATTTCAACCACATTGAACACGGCTTTTGCACACTCAACGCTTTCTATGAGTCTTCCACTAAACATGTCACGTGGAGACCGCAGAGTTCACAGGGAATCGTATTGTGCCCATCTCATCAAAATAACAGGCTTATATACTGCCCAATATCACGCGTGATAATGAGGCATTCCTCCCTGCGGTTCATTTTCGGATTCTTGGAATTAATCCAGAATACCTCTAGAGTTTTGCGCGCTTGTGTTCTCGATTCTTGCACGAGGATCGTGACACGTACTTCAAAGCCCTCTCCGTTGTGTCTCTGGGTCCTATGTGTGCCTAGTGGGGTATTTCGTTTACGTTTGCCGGCAAGGTGTTCTTTTATGCGAGCACAGAGGGGTCTGCCCGTTTCGCCAATGTATTCGTCTCCGCACGCCTTACAGGAGATTTTTACAGGGTAATCATTTTTTTTTCTGATAGAGTATTTTCGGCTACCTTTGTTGCAACAAGTTTGGTGTTTAATATACATCGACACCATTCTTTGTAACTGCACTGGAAGCCATCAAAACTACCAACGTGTGAGGAAATATTTGATACGCTGGAAGTAGCGTAGTGGTCGGAGGTGTCCTGCAACAGATACGTGATCTTTGATTCGATCCAGAGTTCTAAGCTCACTAAGCCGTCCATCTCTTGTAGGACAGGACAGTCGCACCAACTTGATACATTGGAAGGTCACCACAAATAATGTATAAGTTGGATATGCACTTAGTCATTTCTAATGGGGCAAAATGAAGTCGAATGCACAATGTATCCCTCTGAGATTGATCAACGCCGAACGCTTTATCCGTTATCCTTCATGAAGAAAGTAATGCATAAAATATTACTATCCAATATAACACTCTTTTTATTCAATTTCAGAAGCCCCATTCTTATCGTTGGATAGGGGAGTCTCTCAATGGATAGTTCCACTACGAAATACATCTCATCGTAGTAAATTAAAGGTTTCAGTTAATCAATGTGGCTGTGTTGCTAAAACTCTACAATGGTTCAGACCATAGTCTCCTTCGTGCAAGATTTTATTCCTTGCAGAAACGAGAAAAAGCTGCTAAATTCAAAAAATCAAGTACCAGAACCACCATAGACTGGGAATTCTTCAGTTCACTAGTCGGCTGATGGGAAGGTGCCGATAACATTGACGAGGTATACGATCTGGTTATTCAACATATTCACAGAGGCGTTATGAAAGTGAAGAGTCTAAAAGTAACCAAGAGACACATGTCGCCAGAAACACTCGAGCTAATAGACCAGCGTGGAATCGCACGAGATATAGGCAACCGCCAACTAAACTGAACTCGCAAGTTCTAAGTCTAAACTTGCAAAACAATGCAGAGATGCGATAAAAGAAGATATTAAGCAAAGAAGAGCGGCAGTTGCGGTCGAAGCTGTAAACGCTTAGAAAATTATTCGCAAGGCACACCGATCTTTGTCAATTACAGCACTAAAATGCCTCTATTGCGATGCACAGTTGGAACAGCTACGAGTTCCAAGAAGGCAGTGGAGCAAAGCATCCACGAATGCTATTCTGATCTCTTCCACTGCCACAGCCTCCTATCTTCACACGAAATAGTGGCGGATGGGAGTATGCTCTCCTTTCTGAAATCCGACATGCAATATCATCGGCAAAAAAATCTAACAACACCAGATCCGGACACTACATGATTTGAACACCTGAAGAACCTTTCGTCATTTCTCGTAAACACACTGGCTCAGCTGTTCACACTTCACCTGCCCGAATTCAAGATCCCCACACAGTGGAAGACCAGCAACACTGCGCTGTTTGTTCAAGAAAGGTGGCCTTCACTACATCGGCAGCTATCACCAAATCTGCTTGCTGTCCATCGTCTCCGAGCTCTTCACTCGAGTCATCCTAAGCAGAACTGTCAAAACACTGGACGAACGACGGCCATGTGAGCAAACAGGATTTCCGAAAAAACTCAGTTCGGTGGATCACATCCACACGATAACAAGAGCCATCGAAGTACCGCGAGAGTAGAAAAGAGCGCTCTGTCTAAGTTCTATAAATTTGAATCGGTTTTGCAGAAACTTTATGACTCAGTTAAGAAGGAACTAACCGTGGAAGCTCTGAGCAGCCATGGAGTTCCTTCTATTATATAAAAATTCATTGTTTGCTATATAAGAATTTAACAACTAAAATATTTCCGTTCCTCAACAATGTCGGCATCGAAGTAGAAGCATACGTTAGGCAGGCCAAAACCATCTAGCCAAAATTATTTACCACCACCATCGAGAATGTCATGCAAACATTGGAATGGGACAACACAAGTGTGAAAATCGAGGATAAGCAATTACACCATCTTCCCTTTGGTGATGACATCGTTCTTATAAGGCGAAGCATTAACCAGGGGAACGAATGCTTGCCGACTTTGATGAAACCTGTGAAAAATTTGGTCTTCGATTAAATATCGCAAAAAGATGCTTATGAGGAACGGTTTGGTTACGTGTGCTTCATTCACGCTCAACGGAATGAATATCTCCGGGTGCTCCAATTACGTCTTTCTAGGTCGATCAGGAAATCAGCATGATCGACGACCTAGCTCCAGAGCTAAGCAGGATGAAGCGAGCGGCTTAGGAAACTTTCAAGAAAATCGAGGTTATATTGAAAAGAACAAAGAGCACCCGACTCGGTGCCCATCTTCTCAACTCCACTATTCACTCCGCCTTAACCTGTGCTTTGGAAACTTGACCGTTGACCGGAAGACACGCCATTGAGCGCAGCAGAATGTGCAGTAGAAAAAACGACTCTACCAGTATTCCATGTCACGCATGGTTTGAGGTGTCGCGGAGTTCCAACCTACGTCAAAGATCAAAAGTCAAAGATACCGTGCTATTAGCCAAACTGTCGAGGCAAGATGTGTCGGACACTCAGCACGCCTGAACGATAACCGATGAACAAGTGCCGTTGGTGACTGGATTTTCCAAGAAATCAAATGCACAAAAGAAGACAAGCGATCCAGTGGTCAGAGTTCTTCACGAAAACCATTGAATAATAGGTATGATGGTTAGTGAATCCTCGCAAGCAGAACAAATGGCGTTAATCTTGCACGAAACAGAGAGAAATGGAAGAATCGATGTCGCCCGCTCATGTCACTAGACGATCAACAGGGCAGCAGGTGAAACATGTGATATTTGATGGGAAAATCACCTTCTTAGACAAATTACAGTGGCATGCTGCTTACAACTTACCATTACGCAGACACATCCTCGTTCTTCCCACTCAACTTTTCCTTTCTGCCTTTTGAAATAGAATTAGGCCATCGTACTTCATTATGGAGGAAATCTCCTGTAGCTGTTAATTTTATCTAACGCTTAGTTTACCACCACAACCATTGAATGTATGTGAAACACCATTCTATCATCTGCTATCAACGCACTCTCTTTGATACATTACCACAGTAACTTTTCGTATCGTGTTGATGCTCATGGTGCAATAAGGGTCTAATTACCGACTTTAGAGGTGTACGCGGCAATAACGACATTCAACAGTAGCTATGTGGCAAGCAGTCAATGAATGCAACCGGATACAAGCAATGAGCACACCATGTCGTGGCGCTTTATTCAAAAGGGCAAGCCGTATCCCAGCGTTTTCACTCATGGCCCAACGTTGCAGTGCCATAAAACTACAATTTCCTTCTCTGGATGCTCATGAGCAGCTTTCATACATGAAGAGGAAAATATCTACACTCTACAGTTCACATCACGACATTGAACCGCTTTCGAGGGTCGAAGACACACACACATTTTTTTATTTTTGCACAAAAAGCAATCAAGCTGCATAAAAAACTATTCTCTTGACGCCGGTCAATCTCTTAGGGATGAGCCATGCACTCGATTTCATTAAACATCGTTTGGAGGTGATTGAATGCATATCTGCCCTTTACAATGACTCGCCATTGCTTACCGATGTATAGAGCCAGTGCTGCTATCCTCCCAGACAAGTCTGGTACCAATTTGCCAAGCCTGGGCGTGGGAATCGATTCAATGTGTATTGCAGGACGCCTCCGACCACTGCGCCACACGCGCTCAAGCCGCATATTTGCCGTAAATTTTTATTAAATATTCAATAAATAAAACAATAACAAAGGAAAATATGAGAAAACTACGCGATTTCTTTCGTTTTTTTCCAAAAATCAATGCAGATCAATAGGTGATCAGCATCCCATGGGTTACCAAGGAAACAACCAAAATTGGTGAAAGACTGAAAAATTGAGCTTCACAACACTGGCATGTTAATGTATTGCGTCAAAGGATGGATGAAAACTCGGTAAAACGCCGTAGATGTAGATATTTGTAAATCAGAGTAGTGCTTTAAAAAGAAGAGCTGTGAAATCGATAATGTTATGACATGCAAACAACTAATCAATAATCTGTGACAGACTGAGATTTGGCACATGATTCAGAATCAACTTTTGATCACATGGTGAGAAATCTGGACGCTCTCTAGTTCTTTCTTCTTGGAAATAATACTACAACATACTTTTGTTTTGCTGTGGACGAATTTGACGTATAGTTTTTGGATAGTCGGGTGTAGGAATCATGAGATTTTCAATCCTCCTGAAAAATAGTAGTTCAATAAAGGATAAACCTTATTTTTAGTTAAGCTAACGTAGTTTTAATAGTCGGATAGTCAACAAAAAAAGCGTGATGAAACCATTAATTCATAGCTTAGCCATTCTTGTCACAAGCAGCAGCGCCCCGCCACGCAAAAGATGCTTATCGATCAGTGGCAGGAACGAACGCGAAAAATCGATTCGCATAAAATGTGCAGTAATTGCTAACTGGTCAATGTTTTTATTTATATACGGGTGTTGCAAGGTCGCGTGTTCTTGTGCAAATCTTGTTAAATTCAACAAAGATGGAAGTTGTTAAAGGAAATTGGATTAAAGCTTTGATTCAGCGCAAGAGTAGGACGTTAGTCAGTTAACAGCTAGCACTTGATTTTTTGAAACCTACATTTCTGGAGGCTCGACGGTGGCAAAACCTGACTGAAAGTAACAAAAAGTGTTATTAAATTATATTCATATCATGAAATGAGATCTCTTTCTAAACTATCTGCATCCTATTCACCTTTTATTTTCTGCCTATTATATTTTTCATCGCAAGGTCTGATGTGAATTACAACCACAACGATGTTGAGATATTCGCAAAACTTGGACCCGTTCCAGATCGAATCACGATTTTCCTTTCCGGGGGCTTGCGCATTACACACTGCGACACAGAGCCTCTTGCTCTGCTTTTCTCTCAGCTAGTTTTCTACCTAACTTTACCATTAGCAATTGCCGTTAACGGATTGACCTGGGGAGACCAAATTGGCATTGAACCCAGTTAAGTTGAGGCTATGATCTGAACCCTGTTTACAACAACACTTAAATGGTAATCTTCCTTTTAACACAAGAAGTAAAAAGAATTGTGCGAATGAAATTTTATGAAGAGGGATCATAATTACTTCTCCAAAATAAGTATTACTAGAAATCTTCTTAAGATATTTATGAAAAATTTGTAGTGCTCTTCAATGCATTGTGGCTAACTTCCAATCGTATTAGCATGAAAAAGCTTCCTCACACATTCAGCGCCCTTTACTAGTCTTCCACTGAATATTCCATGTAGAGACAAAACGTATTGGGCTCATGTGGATAGGAAGGAACCCTTTCAAGTTAAACACTAGTTTGAGATATTGTGTGAGATCTCGAGTGATGATGAGGTATTCCCACCTGCGGTTCAATTTTGGACTCTTGGAATTTATCCAGAATGCTTCGAGGGTCTCGAGCGCTGAAGTCTTAGATTCCTGTGTGATGATGATGACTTCTGCTTCAAAATCTTCCCGTTATGTGTCTGTGTCCTATGCGCGTCTAGTGAATTATTTTGCTAAAGTTTACGTTTACCGCCTATTTGTACCTCTAAAGGGATACATAGTTGCCTACGCATTTCGCCAGTTTCTTTGCCCCCTCAAGCTTTACAAGAGATCAGATAAACCGTACCCGTACCCATCCAATCACCGTCTCCACCACTAAAAAATTATGAAATTTTGCATTGTTCATAGACGATCATACAAACGCTTCCGAATTATTTGGCTTCTATGAGTCTTCGGTAGTAATTCATTCACTTTTACCAATTTCTGTACAGCGACCATTTTTAAGCATCTATAATCTTTTATTTTAAGCGTTCTACAGCTGTGCTTATGACTTTGTTTTCTTTAGACTTATCGTTTGAGGTCCTCCTTTTCCATTAAACCATCTCGAGGAGCCACCGTTTCGTAGTGATTGAAAATAGCTGTTTGCCGTGCCAATTTCAGGGATTCCTCCTTTCGCTCTTTTCCTGTGCTCACATTGGTGACTATCGCTGTCCGGAACTCGTATCTCACAAGCGGTCTTTTTGTGCGTGAAAGATGAGAGGAAAGGTAATGATCCAGAGTATTTTGACTACTTGGCTTTCGGTACCATTTAGTGATGTAACCGTTTCCGAATAGATTAATTTGAAAATGTGAACAGTCAGAAATGGAAGCCAGTTTTCTTCTGTTTTTCTCGGAAAAAATTAATGTTCTGTGAGTGTTTGTCCAAAAACCCAAAGCAATTGTCCCCTCTCCTCGTATGGGGCAGATTGTAAAACAATAATCTGTATATCCACAGCGGAATAATGGTCGGAGATCGATTTATCGCTTGGTGCTTCTACCTTAGACTTGTATGCAATGGCCAGGCTTGGCGTCAGTCACTATTTCAATACTAACCCTGTTATTTGCGCGAAATACTACCCGGACCATCTAAATGTTGAGCAGTTTAGGCATTCTCTTAAGAGAGCCAAGAGCTGCTAGATCGACAAACCATAATTATTCCTACTTTCATATACATATTTCCGCGCTACAGATTTCCGAATACACTAAGCTTATCAGTGTGGTACAAGATGTATTGCAGAAAGAAATTGCGTGGTGAAACAAACAGTTGGATAATGCGTTGAAGTGCTGCTGTTGTAAAAAAGGATCATCGATGCATGCATTTAAATCAATGCGTATGGCCACTTATGTGTTAAAGATGTGACGCACGAATACCATTCTATTCAGGTACCCCTTTTTACTTAAAAGACTTTTCCACGTGTGTTTATGGCAAAACATTAAGGATTTCTTAACTGAACTCTTCCAGCACTTTACCTTTAAGTTACTAAGGGGCTGGTTACCAATCGATATTCATAAAGTGTGAGCGACATGGGTTGAACGTACTTTGTAACTGGGTCGATTCTACCAGGAACGTTTAGGGCGTACATGCTTTCTTCAATGCTGAAGTCTCCTTCATAAGCGACACTGCAAAAAGAGAAGAAATGAGGAAAAATAGAAGCACTGAAATAAAATCGACTTAAGAAAACGAAAGGTTAAGAAAAAGTGACCAAAGGCACACGGTAGTATTTCGTTAAGAACTGTTATATTCTCTGAAGAGCCGAGTAACAACATTGTTTGTTGGCAAAATGTCAGTCTAACTTCAGACTCTAGGGAGACATTTATGAAGAAAGTAGTTCGTTATAGTGTCTACCTTCCTTGTCGTCCATAATTATTATAGCCAAGTTCTCTACGACTTCTTCCACCGACTGTGCCGTTCTTTAACGTTATATCCTCATCTGATATTGGCATCTCTAACATCTGAAAACGAGAACCTGTAGTATTTTGTGGTTCGCGAAATAAAAACACAAAGATTATGCAAAGATTGAATCGATTTCAATGCGCATACAATCAATTGTATGATCTTCACTGATTTTTCATCCGGAAAAACGTTTCTTCATATCGACACAATGGCAATATAGTGCAAATTTGTTCTATTCTTTAGAACCTTAAAATTGTTAAAGATAAGATTATTATTTAAAAATTATTTCTGTTCCCTTCTACGTCAAATATTCTATTTCGCTTCAGGGACATTAACGAGGGCTGGTGATTGTGAAGAACCAGAAACGTTCTAACAAAGCTATGCTGTCATCTAACCTGTCTTCATGAGGAACAGAAAGCCCACATACAAAACCCACAGGAATATCTGAAGGCCTGCATAACAGGTGTGAGACAACTGAGACAACGAATTAAATGATTACAGTACTGGGTTCAACACGATATTTGTTGTAGGGTCGCATATTTAAAAATCTCACATCAGCATACCTGTGTTTCATAGATCTTGTCAAATCGCGCGTCATTGGGAGGATTCGGTAGAAAGACAGTGTTAAATTTTTTCGAGCAACCATTAGGGTTGAATGAATGTACACTTCGTTGTGAACCCTAAATAGACAACAAAAAAATCTCTTTTGAGTGTAACAAATAAATGTAGAACCATAAAAAATACTTTAAAGCGACTCCAGAACACGCAAATAACGCATATCCCGATGGTCGCACCAATAGCGATGAGAGTAGCCAAACCAATCAACACTGGAATCAACAGTAAATATTGCACGATTCCCGGATGAAATTTTCATTTGCATGTAAAAAAGACGTGAATGACTACCAAGGATGTGATATGTTTCGAATTATAACTCGTATGAAATGCTGAGATATTTGCAAAACTCCGGACCACAGGTGTATGCAGTGGGGAACGAACACGCGCTGTTGTCCTTACCGGGGAGCAGCGCACTTCACCACTACACCATCCGGGCCATTCGGGTTTTTTTAGTTTTAGTTTTAGTTTTTTTTTAGTTTTTTTTGTATGGTTTTATGTCACCCATCATAATTCATAAACGACAAAAGATAATCGTGGATCGTTCGTTTAGAGATGAGCTATGCAACCGGCTCTACTAAGCATAGCAGAGGTGACTGAATGTATATTCGGGGTACACAATGACTTGGACTGGCTTACTGGTGCGTTAAATCAATGTCCCTATATTCTCAAACATGTCTGAAGCCAAAATGCAAACTCCTAAGGGATGCAGGACTTGGTAAGCCTAGGTCGCGGAATCGGGCCCAACTATGGGTGTGTTGCAGGACAGCTGCATCCACTGCGCCACCCGTGTCACAATAGGTCTTGGTCTACGACGTATAGAAGGTTCTCTTTCCCAAGCAGTGGTACCACCCAACCTGGAAGGGTATTTAAGCTCAATTGGAGTTATAATCCGCGAAAATTCGAAGATTACTATTATGTAGTGTTTCTTTATCACATGTTCAATCGCAGTGGTAACGCCTTCAAGTGATTTAGCCGAGCTCTGTCAAGTTCATTCAGAAGGTTCTTACTTTCGATTAACTTGCTACCGCCCTAGAATAATTTATTCATAAACTATTAAAACTTCTTTGGATCCATAAGAACAAGCGATAGCCTCTGGTGACGAGTTGAGAATGGTAAAGCACGCCTTCTAGGTGCAAGGAAAACCATCCTCGAGGAGCCTTCTTCAAAAGGCCTACGAAAAAAACGCGATTGGTGGTAATTAAGCTGCATAACTTGACGTGGATCCGCATCCGTATAGGCATCTTTAGTTAATGCCAACAAAAGAAACATACTTATGCTGGCCGTCTTCCAGTTGTTTGAAAGCATGCCTCCAGCAATATCAACGCCTTCGTCAACGTCTTCTTCTATCTTCTCTAGTTGGAACCAAGGCTGTAGTTTACCGGCAATTATTGCAACTGATGAGCTTTCAAACAGTTTTCTAAAATAGTATGATAACAATTAGACTACTGCAAAGAGTGTTTTTTTCCTGAAATCAAATCCTCTGTTAAAAATTCATCCCCTTCTATTTCACATTTTTTCAAGTATGATTTTTATACTTCATAGAAGAACATTCTTCCTCAGTGGAAGGCGTGTAACAAACAGCTCTGAAGGAGGCGATACTGGCGAAACGTCAGCTTTAACGGAATAAGGAATAAAGTAACACCTCGTGTTGCTCAACAAGAATATCGAGAACTATCTGATCAATGCCGAGCTTAATAGAAAGTCGGTAGGTAATGGGAATTACGATTTTTATTTCAAATTTTTAAAAATTATCTTTTTTAAGAAAAAAAAGTAAATTTTTAAGCAGAATTCCTACCTGAAATCGTTTTTCTTACAAATATTTTTGGTGGTCGGATTCACTGCATACCAATACATGTCCGTTCTTACCTGAAAGCAGGCAGTGAATAGAAAAGTAAACACTGTGAGAACATCTCTTAATAACTCAAAAGACCGACTTTCTATAAACATCGGCACAGATAGTTGATATATTTATTTATATAATCTTATAAGCTGATCTTCTTCAGCAAGTGCGAGGTTGGTAGAGGTCTTCCTTGTCGTTGTTGTTGTTGTTGATGATGATGTTGGTCGATGGCTGACGTTTCGGCGACTTCGCCTTCCTCAGAGCTTGGACGTATTTTATATAAGAATACTGTAATTAATCGATGGAAAAAGGCCAACGTATTAATGGAGATCAAACTTCTAAATAGACGCCATATTGAACAGAAACGCCACTCACCGTTATGTTACGAGTGGGACTGGCCCACGCGTTGTTCATGTGGGGTCGCGAGCAAGACACACCCAGTGGTCAAAATATAATTTTGAAATAGGGTGAATAATGAACTAGGAAATATATTTTTATTTATAAAAAATTTAGAAATTTCAAAAATCTAAAGGTGAGCCGGAAGGACGGATGCCTCACTATCACACGTGGCCTGGTGCCCTATTTCAAAGTGATATTTTGACCCCTGGGTGTGCCTTGCTGACGACC
Organism: Angiostrongylus costaricensis; assembly: GCA_900624975.1. Classification (NCBI taxonomy): domain Eukaryota; kingdom Metazoa; phylum Nematoda; class Chromadorea; order Rhabditida; family Metastrongylidae; genus Angiostrongylus; species Angiostrongylus costaricensis. Next base: position 135,001 of record UYYA01004024.1, on the reverse strand, counting down.
CCACGTGAACAATGAGTGGGCCAATCCCACTCTTAACATCGCGGTGAGTAGCCTTTCTCATCAATGTAGTTTAAAAGTTTGGTCTTCATTAATACTTTAGCCTTTTTTCACCGAATAATTAAAGCATTTTTGTATGAAATACGTCCAGGTTCTGAGGAAGGCGAAATCGCCTAAACGTCAGCCATCGACCAACAACAGCAGCAACAAAAACGACAACGACAACGACAACAAAGACCTATACCAACTTCGCATTTGCTAAATAAGATTAGTTTATAAGACCATACAAATAAATAGATAAACATTGTGATTTCGACGGCACCCTCAGCTTAACTGGGTTCAATGCCGATGTAGGTTCCCCAGATCAATCCCGCTGACGGGTGATTGCTGATTGCACTGATAGATAGAAAACTTGCTAAGAGAAACGCAGAGCAAAAGCCTCCGTAGTGCAGTGTGTAATACGCGAGCCCGGAAAGGGAAATCGTGGTTTAATCTGGTTCGGGCTCCAAATTTTGCAAATATCTCAGCATCGTTATGGTTGATTTCGCATAATACCCTGTCGTGAAAATTGTAGGAGGCAGCAAATAAAAAAGTAAATATTGTGTATTCTTGGGAGGTTTTTCGTTTTTTCTTATTTATAACCACCAAATTCAATATTACTTATGGCAAATTGGGTTATCTTTATACTACATTGCTTCAGATTCCAAAGTTCTATCGAAACCTCAGAAACTATGACCGTTTTCCTAGCAATATGACGCGTTTCAATGAAAGAGGAAGAAAGGCTTTTCAAATGACCAAGTGATGTGATACCTGGTTATCTGACGGCAGTTGTTTGACCATGCTTTCAACACTCAACAAAGTACAGCTGCCGGTGAACTGTCGTAAAGTTTTTAATATGTTCTAAATCGTAAGTAACGTGATGAGTTGCAATATGCGGTAATGAAGTAGAAGAAAGAACTTCATAGAAAAAATAAAAAGAAGAATATCGTTAAAGTACGATGCGAACTTTTTCATGAACTTTCAACTGCTGCGGATTCTGACCGACGGCAGTGAGTCGGAAACGATGAGATTCGGTTATGACATTGATAACGACATCCGCTTTGGTGCACAACTGTTGGCCAGCAGTTGGAGAATCACAGGCAGACACCTGAACTAGTTGTTTTTTCTCTAAATTCTAAACCAGATCTTCTTTTGCGACATAGTGCGACATAGTTGAGCGATGCCGTCTCAATGCTGTTTTATGGATGCATGGAATGCTGTGAATTTAAACTAGTGGCTTTTTGAATCCATCACTCTTTAATCCACCACAGAATGTTGTGCCGCTAACTATTAACTGAGCATCGAAGGACAGCTAGCTTCCTTGCTAGGATCGGTTGCGATCGAAACTATGATTATTTGCATGGAAGTGGTTTCTCATGTTATTGTACTATACAATCCTTTAGTGTTTTTCGCGCATAGTTTTTTCTAAGTGAAATGACCTACAAGGCTTAAAAGTTACAATGAGGAACATTAGGTTACAAATGGTAGTGACCTACAGTAACCTACATGTGCGTACGATGAGTAGAACTTGCCTGTATATCAAAGTAACTGATACGATTCTTCTGTAGTATTTGGGATATACTTTGCTTGATTCTGATTTCACCAATAGGACTGACTGTGAAGTACTTGGAGTGCAACGAAAACGGATCAATCGAGTAGCTCACCACGCTGCTATTGCCCAGATCTGCATCTTTAGCCTAAACATTCAAAAGCACATTGGTACAGGTGAATTCAAATTTTCCACAACACTAAGAAGAAGGTAGTTCAGAAGCAGATCTGAAAAATGAGGAAAATAATGCTTCAAAATCTGTTGTGGAGCTTTTTACAAAGACGATTTCAGAGAATGAAGCTCTTAACCTTCCACGTAACTTACGATCCAGTACTGAATGCAAGCACATTCATTATACTTTTGTTTAGCTTCCACTCCTGTTGTTTACTTTTACCTTTATATGTTGGAAAGCATGAAAAGCAGAATAGTTTGCAGAGACTGAAACATCAATCAACAGGTACCAAACAATATTTCTAGGCTTAAAATATCTTACTTATGATTGTTTGTTAGTGGATCATTCTCTGTTACATATAAAACTCTAAGAAAGCTCTCGGCGTTGATCAGTTCCTTTAGGGATGTACTATGAATTCGACTTCATTAAGCATCGTTTGGAGGTGATTGCACGGTGGCCTACCGATGTATACAGTCAGTGATGCTATCCACCCAGACCATTCTGGTACCAATTTGCCAATCCGGGAGGGATGGAAGGTTTGGTGGACCATGCGAGCGGGGATCGATTCCACATGTGTTGCAGGGCGCCTCTGACCACCGCGCGCACACGCACCCATGCTATGCATGTATGTACAAAGCCGACTTTACCACTTGTGATTTTTGTAGAGTTCTAAAAAGTGTTAACATGGATCTCACTGATTTACCTTTACTGTGAGCACTTTAGTGAATGCTTCGGCTGCAGATGAGATGCCGGCAAAGTAGATGGAGATGCCGAGATCGTTGTCGTAGATGAATCGCGGCACGTTGTCGTTTACGTCAATTACGGTAATTGACACCAATGTGAAATCATCCTCATTGCCGTTAGTGACGGTGACGTTCAACAAATACCTGAAACACCATCAAAATAGAACACGCTCTCGTTCAAATTTTAAAATTTTTTTCAATTTAATCTCAAGAATTTGCTTTTTTCCTTGGGAGTACTTGTTCATTGGATATAATTTGTTTATGCCGCAAAAGTGACTAAGTCATATCTTTTAATGATTTCGTAATTTCCCGAGTTACAGTAAACCGTGACTCAAACCGTAGCTGAGAATTCGGGCAAGAGATCAGGTAGGAAGACTATTAGTTCTTATTATTGTTATTATTGTTCACTTAAACTATTTATTGCTATTATCGTTTTATTTACTATTTACACTTATTGTTTATCTGTACTATTTATTTCATTATAATGACAGCCTTTTATTTTCCGCCTACTTCAACTTTTCAAGGTAGGGTACGATATGAATTACAACCGCAACGATGCTGAAGTAATGTTAACTTTTTATTTACTACCTATTACAAATTTTCACGGCAGGTTATTATGTGTGACTTAGTAAGAAATCCCGTTGACGGGTGATTGCTGATGGTCTGATCGATAGAACTAGCTGAGAGACAGACGAAACGAGACAAACGATCGCATGGTGAACACGTTAGCCCCCTGAAAGGGTAATAGCGCGTTCGTTCCGCACCGCAAACACCTAAGACCCGGAGTTTGCAAATATCTCAGCAACATTGTGGTTAATGCTGAGATATTCGCAAAACTTGGACCAGCAGCCAGATCGAACCACGTCTTCTCTTTCCGGGGGCTCGCGCATTACACACTGCCGCACGAAAGTCTTTGTTCTGCGTTTCTCTCAGTTATTTTTCTACGCAATGCCATTTTTCTACGCATCACCAATCGTCCATCAGCAAAAAAAAATTAAAGTAGGCAGAAAATGAATGGCTACCATTATGAATTCCGATTTGTGTTCTCCAGATCAATCACGCTGGCAGGTGATTGCTCATGGCTGCGTTACGTAGAAAGCTAGGTGAGAGAAACGCAGACCAAGCACCGCCGTGCGCAGTGCGTAGTCCGCAGGACCCCAGAGAGGGAAATTGTAGTTTGATCTGGTCAGAGGTCCACTTTTTTGTTAATATTTCAGCATCTTTGTGGTCCTTTTACTACATTTTTACTTATGTTGTATTTTATTATTATTGCTAGATTGAAACTTTTTGCTTCTGATACAGAACGCTGACTACTGAGCCCATTCTTTATGTAAGAGATTTCATTGATACCGAAAAAATAGCATAATTGGGAGCTTTTTCGAAAAATAAAAATTCCAGGAAGAACAAATAGTGCTGGAATTTTATACTGTTTTTACCGTTCTACACTTTCTCTGTCTAATTCCATTTGTGTTCTCAGCTCGCAATTACCGTCATTGCCTGCTGTGACGCTGAATGCTCCTTAAAACAAAATTGACCAGTTGTTGATTTAATAAGGAAGAAAAGGTGAAAAAAAGACAAGGCATCCAGTGTTGGTCAATTCTTTAGCGATGTGCCAACTCCATTCGTGGAATCGTAAAGGTGCTGAATGCGAATTTAGTCTGTAGAGTAACCAACGAAACTTACCGATCTTAGTGTGCTTAACCTTCGGGACAAATGTGGCACAATTTTGCTGACAAAAGAGCGATAGAGGGCATAGTTTGTCCAGCGAGCTTTGTAATATTACCTATTCGAAAGTACTGCATTGCATTATTGTATTGTTCCTATTAAATGTGAGATTTCTTCGCTGCCTTATACTTATCAGACGTCGCAAATGCTAATTCAGAACCAATTAATAGTTCCCAGGAATTCAACAAACATAATCAGAAGGAGATCGAAAGCGTTGCCTAGTTCGAGGTTATGGCGAAATTTCCTGCTCGGCTAATTCATAGTATAGCTGTAGAATACCTCTATGATTTCCACTGACGATGTTGCAAGTTACGAATCGTGTGTCCTTCGGCTTGTTGCGTACAGTCAGCACTTGCACAAGATTTGGTGGCCGTACAGACTCAGAGACAGAAGTACTGAAACAATGTATTTCTAGAAGCTGTTTAATTAAAGATACTTTTTTATTATCTCCTAACAATATCCCAACTATAGGACACATATTTGACTAGATCAGAAACATGTATAAATCGCTCGGTTGGAATGGTATTCTTTACATACTTTCTTTCATTCCTCTCATTCTTTCTGTCCTTCTTCCATTTTCTCTTTTTCATTCTTCTGCTATTTACTAAATTTCTGCTTAAATTCTGCCAATCGCATGACCAAATCTCTTTTCTATTGTTACTACCATATCCAATCCAAAGTATTATTGCCGTTCTGTATAAAAGGACACTGCCTGGTACGCATGGCTCATTCGTGTGGTGTTCACTGAAGAAGGTTCTGTCTCGGTACGACAACGAATGCTTCACATCGAGATTACGAACAAGTGTGCACCGCCGACACGGATCAACGGCTCTGATAAAGACGAAGACGTCAAAACGTTAGCCGGAATAAAAGTACTTATCAACCTCGCGTAAGCTCAACAATTTAAAAATACGTTGATTAATGCTGCGTCGTTTTAGTTCAGACCTTTGTAGCCCCAATCATATTTAGTATCAACCTCATCAAGCTCTACTGCAAATTTTACGCTTATTTACCTGGAAGCTTGCGAATTTTGGTGAAAAATATCATTTGTACTATATTGTATAGGGTAGTTTTAAAATGTGACAGAGAGTCTCAACAACAACTCACGTATAGTTGCGATGACTAAATTGCAACGCTACCTCAGATGGTTGGTTTGAGAACGATGTGACAGTTTGGTTCACCTGTAGCATAACATTAGATTTCGAATAATATGACATTTTATACTTTATTATCCACAAAAGCGACAGGGCTAGTCAAAGAACTGAGAGCAACCTGTGAGGTGTTGGGAACGATCTCGAACAGTACATTTGTCATCGCAGATTTCGGTGGTGATCCAGAATCGGTCACTTCGATTCGTAACTAGAGTTATGCAATACTATTATCATTGAGTTAACAAAACAGGTGAAATAGAAGCATTTTATACTCTCAACGCGCATTGAACAATAGACATTTTACAGGATTATACGTGGCACGACGAGGGGTCAGCATGACCAACATGGCGGTCATTTTCCTTCTGGTAATTTATTTTGGCGCAAAGTACTCTTTCGTAAAGTTCTTGTAATCTATCGTTAGTCATCAAACACGGATTTTGTTGCTCCCTACGGCCGAGAAAAGCTCTATTCTGTGCTTACAAATATACAAGGAACATTTCCTCCAACAAGTTCATTAACTGCTAATTCCGCTACTACTTCGATTTGATTGTTACTTCAGTTGTAGTCGCTATAATGAATCATATTTAGCGGATGGAATGTGTGGGTATAAAAGTACTGAAGTAGACATAATAGAGGTTCAAAACACTTCGAAATGCTGATAATATGTTTGTATAACCACAACGTTGCTGAGATATTTGCAAAACTCTGGACCGCAGGTGTCTATGGTGGGGAACGAACGCGCTATTGTCCTTCCGGGGAGTAACGCGTTCACCACCACACCATGTGGGTCCTTTGTTTCGCACGTCTCTCAGCTATTTCAATCGATCTTTTTGCCACAGCAATCACCCGTCAGCGGGGTTGATCTGAGGAGCGCAAATCGGCATAGAACCCAGTTAAGCTATGGCTGTAGTTGAAATCACAATGTTTAACGTTTTGTTTTCTGCCTTCTATAATTTTCATGGCAGGTTACTAAGTAAGCGAAATACAACCACAACGTTGCTGAGATATTTGCAAAACTCTGGACCGCAGGTGTCTATGGTGGGGAACGAACGCGCTATTGTCCTTTCCGAGGAGTAACGCGTTCACCAACACACCATGCGGGTCCTTTGTTTGTATGTTTGTATAGTTGGCCACAGTAACATGGACCAACTTATGACACGACGACTGATAGCACAGCGGTAGTTATCCTGTCTATTACGCTGACAGCCCAACCACAAGAGCTGGTTCGACCCCACACAACGCCCACAGAGTCTATTATCTCTTTGGGGTTAGGAAATTGTTACAAGCTTTGTCTGGGAACAGCTCACTCTTCACACTTAAGGCAAGAACACATTACTCTTGCTATCCCAGAGTTCGACAGAGAATCATCTTTACCAATATTAACTACATTCGAATATGAAAATCCTCGAGCCCATCCGAAGCCGCAGACAAAAGCTGGAAGACCTTCATGGATGGTTGGTGCGAAGAGACGAATCCAATGAAAGAAGTGGAGGAATCCGTAGAATATGATATATAGTGTTGGGTCATTTAATAAAATAAAATAGGAAGATAAATTGTAGTAGACAGCAAATAAAAAGTGAAACATTGTGATTTCAACTACAGCCTCAGCATAAATGGGTTCAATGTCGATGTGGGCTCTGCAGGTCAATTCCTTTGACGGTGATTGCTGACGGCACTGATCGATAGGAAATAGCTAAAAGTCAAGCGAAATGAAGGACCCGCGTGGTGTGGCGGTGAACGCGTCAGTCCCCAGCAAGAGTAATAATGCGTTCATTCCTCACCGAAGACACCTGCAGCCGGGCGTTTTGCAAAGATCTCGGCATAACACCATAGTGGTCGTATCACACGCTATGCCCTACCATGGAAAATTATAATGGGCAGTGAATAAAAAGTTAACATTGACGTCTACGTTTCGTATTAGAAATATGGTGTGCCAACAACACACCGTAATCTTCTCGCCGGCAAACGCGTCAATTTGAAGCGCCAGTGTGATAAGTCCGGTTTCGGAATTCACTGAGAAATAATTCTCGAGACCACCGGCGCTCACTAGACGATACCGTATGCGGTTATTTGGAGCCTAAAATGACAAATATCGTACTATGATTGCATAAAATTATTCAGAAGACGAGCAGACCTCTTTGTCTTGATCAAAAGCAGAGACTTGTCCAATTATTGTACCAGGCGTTGTAGCTTCTTGGATAGTGAAACTATAGTTGGAATTTTCAAAGGTCGGAATCCAGTCATTTACATCGCCCACATTAACCGTAATCGAAACATAATGGTCCAAGAAAGGATCATTGGTGAGTGCAGATGCCTGGAATAGAGAAACGTTTCGACGTTCGTTGCCATTCTTACACTAGTTTGTAAAAAGATACTAAATGCAAGAAACGTGCGATGGACAAACCGAATGCTGCGCTTTTTCAAAGTGGAACATAGGGATTATTGTCTACGAAAATTCTTTACCTCACCACGTGATTATACTTCTTTTCTGTTTAGTATATGTTTCTTCCAATCTCTTGTGTTACGAAGTAATCTTCTACGGGAATTTGCCGTAGATTACTATGTATCAATTTCGTAACATACTTGCAAGTTGCCATCCCAGGCTAGGTTGGAGACACTCAACCCCTCTGTACTGTACCCATGTAACCTTTTCTTCTTGATCATTCACGTTATATGCACTTCATCCCAACCGGGATGTAGTCTCGAAAGGGCCGTATGCTCCACCTGTTCTCAAGCTGTAGAAAGGGTCCACTAATGATTTCTGGATCCAAGCCACTTTCGTGCCCCGCTTCCACGCTAGCATAATTTTCATAACTGGTGATGCATAATATCATTCTTCCTCAAGTTACCTACACGCTATTGCAGAACATACTTTTCCTTTACTGGTATCCCCTCTGCTTTTTATGTCATTTTTTACCTAATGAGTTTCTTACTGGTTATGTTTCTTATACCTACGTTCTACGTTATCATCACATGGCTGTATAATATCGTTATATATAGGGGTTTACTTAACAAATCTGAGATCTGAAAAAAATTGAAAGGACCCGCTTTGCAGAACTTATAGCACAACAAAGAAAGCTCCTCCCCTATATGGCAGATGAGGGTCACAGGCTCAAAAGCAACAATCATTAAAGATTTATACACATGTTTCTAAACCAATAATCTTCAATCCCTATTAAATCACGTTGTCCAGGCGTTTTTCTTGATAGCTCACCTCTGCCGTTGATATCTGCAGCATGTACGAAGTATCCTTTTCAGCGTCTAATGGCCGTAGCAACTTTACCTTCCCCGACATAGAGGATACCCTGCAAAATAGATCTAAATATAGATAACCAAATTTCTGCAGTGGATAGGCTTAAATAGGGTGGAGATATCATATGTCCTTTTTCTGAAGAAAAAACTGGTTGTCACCCGATGATTATGAAGGTGAGGGTTCGTCCACTGCAAAGATCGCAATCCCAACGGGAACACCGATAACGTAGTGAGTATATCTATAACCTAATGTTTTGATGAAAAAACCCGAAATTGTTATAGCAGCAGTTATTAATACACAATAGCCCACGCTTCGGCGGTTTCGTCTTCTTCAGAACCTGGAAAGCTCAAAATGACATCCAATCTACTCAGATAAACATTTTCATTAACTGAGCAGACATCATTTAGCACACACATTTTTTCACCCGCATAATAAACATTTTTTAAAACACTCACTATATCGTTATCTGTAAGTCTTCGAGTTATTTGATGAAGACCAGTCGCCTACAGTTACTACATAGACGAAGAACATGCCTGGGTCAGGTTAAAAAATCGGCCAGAGGTATGGCATGGGTTCACGCTTTATTACATGGCACTCATCGCCGTTCATTTTTGGATTTCTTGAATTTGGCCAAAACGGTTTAAGAGTTTTACGCGATGATGTTTTAAATTCCTATGTGAGGACAGTGACTTTTGTTTCTAAATCTTCGTTATCTCTCTGTGTCTTATGCGCACCTAAAGGAGTGTTTGTTTTCAATTTAGTTTTACCGACTAGGTCTTCTTTTATGCGAACCCAAACTGGTCCACACGTTTCGCTAATATATTCGTCCCCACATGCTTTACCGGCGATTAGGTACACCTTAGTCATCTACTACACGCACATAGAGGACAAAAACACAACGGAGAAAATTTTGAACTAAAAGCCGTTATCCTCGCATAGGAGCCTGAAACATCAACCCGTAAAACCCTTGAAGCACTTTAGACATATTTCAAAAATCCAAAAACGAATCGCAAAGAGAGGTATCCAGTGATCACACGTGACCTCGATCCATGATTGTGGTCGATTTTTTTGACCTGAGCCAGGCACATTTCTCGCTCACATAAGACTCTGTGCGGTTGGTCTCAACCAAATAACTGGAACAAAACGGTGAGTATTTGAAAGAAACCGTTTATTATGACAATGAACAATTTGTGTATCAAACTTTGTCCGCTGAGGTAATGAGAATGTTCCGCTGAGTAGATTGCGTGTCAATTTGACCATTGCAGGCTCTGAAGATCGCGAATCCGCCAAAGCATCAACTATTGTGTACCAATAAATGCTGTACTAATAATTTCTTGATTGCTTATCAAGAAAAACAGTGAACTATTGATCAATGCCGGGGTTAAAAGAAAGTTGGTCTTGAGGTATCGATAACCGCTGAGGAAGTACGTAAAAGGATAGAAGTGTTTAGTGTTGTTCTTACACCACTGAGCGAAATGAATGTGTATTTGACGAATATAACGACTTCAGTTGCCTATCGATGTTTAAAGTCAGTATTTTTACCGCTTTAGAGAAACTTGACACTGATTTTCCGATCTCGAATGGAATGAAACTCACTGTTTCGAGAAAGGTGCGGGTTACCACCGACAACTACACGTCTATTGCACTACAATGGGCGCGTATACAATGGTTGGAGGGGTAGTGAGATCGATTCCTGCATCCATGGCCCACCGAGCCTTCCACCCCTCCAAGATAGGCAAATTGGTATCAGACTTTTCTGGGAGCATAGCAGCATTGACTCGATACATCGGTAGGCCACCGTGAGTCATTGTAAAGGCCAGATATGCATCCAATCACCACTAAACGATGCTTAATGAAGTTGAGTGCATATTGCATCGCTAAGGAATAGATTTACGCCGAGAGCTTTATCATTTTTATTCTTTATTGCACTACACCTCTAACCACTACCGAGATGCTCTCTCGAAGTGGATTAAAGATATTAATGGGTTTTGAACAAACAGAACCTAATAACCTTTCATAAACAATTCGCGGAACTTTATGTCTTGTATTGTTGATTCTTCAATCTCTTATCAGCTGTCAATAGAAGACAGTAAAAGGATAAAGCTTTCGGCTTGACCAATCTCTGAGGAATGCATACTCGAATTTATAAGGCATCGTTAGAGGTAATTGAATGCATATTTGGCCTTTACTATGAATCCTGGTGGCCTACCGATGTATCGAACCAGTGCTGCTATCCTCCCAGGCAGGTATGGTACCAATTTGCTGATGCCGCCTCGCAGGGATGGGCAGTTTGGTGAACCTGGGGCGCGGGATTGATCCCATGTGCATTGCAGGCAGTCTCTAACCAGTGCGCTACACACACTCGTCAATTATGAAAAGTTTCAATGAATCTCCCAGACAATGAGTCTGCTGTGCTGCTTCAATAACGCTTAAGTTCTAGATGGAAATTAATAAACAATTCTTTTCCCAAATGTTAACTTTTAATCCACAGTCTCTTCTTAGTTTCAAGGCAGGGTATGATGTGAAGTACAACCACAAGATGCTAAGATATGGGCAGATTCTTTTCCTGAAAAATCAGCTATGTTTAAGTCAATTTCCTAGTTGCCGCGGAAAATGTGTCATAAATATTGAACTTTGAAAAATAGGAAACAAATTGGTCCTTATCCAACGCCTTGCAAAACAGCTCCGATATTTTAGAAATATCTATTTGAATAAAGTATAAATGATTTTCTTCGTATTTTTGTTGAGCAAACGCGAGGTGTTATTATTCTTTGTTCACGATTAAGCTGACATTTCGGCGAATTTCGCCTTCCTCAGAGCCTGGAAAGGTCAAGTTGATAGCAACTCACTCGGCCAGACGCCTCCATAACCAAACAAAGAAACTCCAAACCAAGATTTCAATCACTTTGAACACAGCTTTGCACACTCACCGCTTTCTCTCACCTTTAAAGCGGTGAGTGTGCAAAGCTGTGTTCAAAGTGATTGAAATCTTGGTTTGGAGTTTCTTTGTTTGGTTATGGAGGCGTCTGGCCGAGTGAGTTGCTATCAACTTGACCTTTCCAGGCTCTGAGGAAGGCGAAATTCGCCGAAATGTCAGCTTAATCGTGAACAAAGAATAATAACACCTCGCGTTTGCTCAACAAAAATACGAAGAAAATCACTTGATCAATGCCGAGGTTAATAGAAAGTCGGTCGTGGCAGTTACTGAAGTATAAATGTTACTTATAGGCATAAAATGCTTGAAGACACTACATCATTGAGCTCTCAAGATACAATGCAAGGGAATAATGTGAACAATTTGGAAGATGCACTTACTCAAACATTGTAGGATCACCTTTGTGCAGCACATAAGAGATTGATCCTGGCCGGCCATCAGGATAGGTGGCATGAACCTGCGAAGCGGAAACCAGAGTGTGTTGGCTGCGTTTTGGTTCCCTTTTCCTCTTTTTGAGAAACTCACCTTTGCAATTTCGACTTCTGCTTCATTTTCGTCAACGGTGACGGTAATTTGTGGAGGATTGAAGACAGGCGCTAGACGTTTTGGCCCTGGCGCCTTAGTCGTTGATGGCACGTATGGCTGTAATTCGCTTTGACAAAGGCAAATAGAAACCAAGAGCGATCGATTGCCTTCACATAGTTTCAATAAGGCATCTAAATCATGTCAAAATGTAAAACGAAGCAGTTAGTTACAATGTTGCTGCGATATTTGCAAAACTCCGGCTTATTGGTGTCGGCGGTGGGAACCAAACACGCTATTACCGTTTCCGGTGGCTAACGCGTTGACCACCAATCCATGCCAGTCCTTCGTTTCGTCTGTCTCTCATCCATGTTATTGACCTATAGGTGCTATGAGCAATCGCCCGTTCACCCTGCCATTAAAAAATAGTAGGCAGTAAATAAAAATTGACGGCATTATGATTTATACCATAGCTTAAGCTTAACTGGGTCCATGCCGATTTGTGATCCCCAGATAAATCCCGTTGGCGAGTAATTGCTGATAGCGCCTATAGGTTAATAGTACGGCTGAAAGATAGGCGAAACGAAAGACTCGCATGGTGTGGTGGTGAACTGCAGACAGCAGGGGTCCGGTGTTTTGCAAATATCTCAGAAGTAGTTAGTTTTAAAATCAGTTGAGCTCTAAAGATTTATTGCCCCTATAAAAATGTATTTAAAGTAAAGTTCTCGACGACATAGAATTGAGATCGGTAAGCTAAAGAAGAAAAGGAGAGAACGAAAATCTATGGAAAATAGGGAAATGAGGAGAAAAGAAAGAACGGAGGTGAAACGAAAGCGAGTATGAGGAAACTGTGTATAAACCTACTGTGATTGCGCTGGAAATTTCTACAGTTGTTGGTAGTTCAAACATTGTTCTCCCAGCTGACGTTGGCTGTATTTGCGAAAGAGTCCACAAATTTTTTGTCGTGGTGTTCTAAAAACTGACCAAATTGGTTGCTCCAATTGACGAAAGCAATGGAGAATAAAATAATACTATATAAAACAGTACAAATAATGCGACAAAACTCCATCACAGTTCAATGACTGCATTTTTCACTTTCCCGTTCCTTTTCTTTCAACATTCTAGAAATTCAGCGAAACTTTGTAAGACTTAGAGGTGCTCTACAATAAACACGCGGCCGTTCGTACAATGCCGCGTATTGGGAAAACCAAGCTTTTCATCCAGCAACGGTCTGGAAATTGGGTGTTAGACATCTCAGGAAGCATAAAAATAGTAATCCCGCCGAGGGGTAATTGGTGATAGCAGCGTTAGATAGAAAACTAGCTGGGAGAAACGCAGACCAAGAGCTTCGTAGCGCATTGCGTAATGCGCGAGCCCCAGGAAAGGAAAGGCAAGGTTCGTTCCGGTCCGGGGTCTAAGTTTTGCGAATATCTCAGCATCATAATGGTTCGAAAGTGGTGCTCTCATGGATTGGAGATCAACCGCATCTCATTTCATTGTTTAAAATTATGTATTCAATGACATATGAAACACTACGAATGGAGTATAACCCATCGTGCATCTCTAAAGAATTGACCAGTGCCGAAGCTTTGCGTTTCAGACTTATCTTATTTGAACTCAGTAGCCTTAATTTTATTTCTATCAATGTTCTAATAGTTTCATCAAGTTTCTTGACGAGTTTGTAAACACCTTCTCTACCAGTCATATTTTATTGAGTTGAAATTTCGCTCCAGGAAGGTAAATCACAAAAATCTCACTCACAAGCATAAACAATGGCTCCGTAATGGCGAACCACACAGATCAGCATTCAGTAAATTTGTTAAGACTAGGCAAGTAACGACGACCACTAGTCAACACGTCTTATGTTTGTGCCCAGCAAAGCATGAAACCTAGTAATTCCATGTAACCATTTTCCTACTATTTTTCACATTTTCACATATTTTAACATCATGAGTAGTAATTGTCAAACCGGTATTCATTTAGCCTTGCAACCTCGTAGTAAAATAATCAACATGTGTTAAAATTGTTGAGCTTGCAGTCTTCATCAGAGCCAATGATCCGTGACGATGGCCCGCAGTTGTCCGTCTTCTCGATACAGCGCCTTCGTCGTCGTACCGAGAAGGATCTTCTTCGGTGGAACTCGGCACGAATGAGGCACCGCAATTTAAACACATGTTGATTATTTTACTACCGAGGTTAAATGACGGCCGATTTGAAAAATGTTTTGCTATTCGCTCTGTGGCTGACCAACATAACACCGACTGCTGAGGGGTGGATTATCCGTTGAAAACAAATTATTATCAACGGATAATCCACCACGCAGTATAGACTTATCAGGAGCAATCGCCCTATATAAAAGAGAACTGCCGGGTAAGAATGCCTCATTTGTGCGATGTTCTAATGAAGAAGGTCTGACTCGGTACGCCACATAGAGAAGACGAATAACTGTGGACCATCGACACGGAACATCGGCTCTGATGAAGACGAAGACGTCGAAACGTTAGCCGAAATAAATCTCATTATCAACCTCTCGTAAGCTCAAAAATTTAAACTCATGTTGATCATGCATACTGTTCATTCATTCATCATTCGTCCATTATCACTAAATTAATTAAGCGCTATAACTTATTTATTGAATTTTTGGAAACGTTCTACTTGCAATGCAGGACCTTCCTCTAGAATTTTTAAAAGGAAGGAATTCTATATATAAACGATACGAAGCTGTCTAAGTACGACACTGTGAGAACTTCAAAGAGAACAAGCAGGACCGGCACTTAATGCGCACATAAGAAGAGAAAACGATCACCTGACCATTGCCGAACTCACATATAAACGCGCATATTTCCATGAAAGAGAGTTGTAATAAAATCATTCGAATCGAAGCACATTCGGGATCCCCATGACTGTGGACAGACTATTCAAGGAATCCTGTTGGTAAGTAAAAAGTACGTCTCTACGATATAAAGCTCACCGATCCCCGAGTCATTGTGGTGGCCGGCACGATAGGCACGACGAAATCCGGCGGCAGAGTTGGTGGTGACGGGAAAGAAAAGAACGCTAAAATATCCATGGGAACATATTTCCCTGTACACTTACGTACGATCGCAAAGACAAAAAGAGATGTTTCTCTTCACTTTATTTGTTACTGAACATTTTCTTAGTACGTGGACTCATTGAAATGTCAACTAGGTGTTTTTTCTCCAAAAAACTAAATGCAAAGAAATAGTGTGCTTTAAACTGAAATGGACGTACTATGATCTTTCTTACTCGTAGATGCAGTGGTGACACGGTGGTAAAAGTGATCTGGCTGTATTGGAGTTTCCTCAGCTGAACTCGTATATTCGAAATTTCCTTTCTGAAAAAAGAAAAACCAAATATTAAACTGAAAGGTTAGATATTATGAGCATCGGTTTTTGATGGTGTGTGGAAAACGCAGCGGTTAGAGATGCAGTGAGATGACGCATGAACTCTGATTCGATCATGCACGGGGTTAATCAGAGATGCCGTTTCACGAAACTCATCAAACGTGGCTGAGAAAAGCTTTCTGCGACTCTTAAAAAAAATATCTGTGGTGAAAACCTTAAAACGCTCATGTAGAGCTATTCTAAAACTCTAGTGAGTATCAGAGAGTCTGAGAGTAGAATTATTGTTTGGAAGTTTTGTTTTCCTCTAAAGCTTTCCAAAGGAGTTACACTTCCTTTCGAAAGCAAAAGATCGTTTGTTTAGTCCTTTATATCCAATGAAATAAGTACAGCTATAAAACTACTTAAGAAAGGTAGGGTCAAAGAGGTAACAGTGATTGAGATACCACTGACCACTCTCAAAGTCCACCTGGTTCGTAAACGTGTGTATAACCATCTAGGTACAACGCAAAATTGCATAATATGTCCTAACTCTAGAGACTGTGATTGCATGAGTTTGTGTGCGATATACTAGATCCTTTGTAAGACGAACACGAATATACTGGCGGTGAAACGGGTAGAGCACTGTGCGGCATTCCGGAGCGGGTGGAGGGAGTGGAAGGGGAGTGTGGATTGTAATATAATAGGCAGCAAATAAATAGTTAACACTGTAATTCCAACTACAGCTTCAGCTTAACCGTGTTCAATGCTAAATTGTGCGCTCGAGATCAATCTCGTTGACGGGTGATCGCTGATGGCATTGATCAATAGAAAACTGGCTAAGAGGAAAGAGAAACGATGGACGCGCATTGTGGGGGAATGAACGCTTTAACCCAGTAAAGAGTAATAGCTATATCCAATGTCCCCATCGCCATCAATTTCAATCCCCATCGCAGACAACTGCGACCAGGAGTTTCGCAAACATCTCAGCATCATTACAGTGGTATCCTCTGATTATTTGATGACTCATGTGTACTAGCATGTTTGGCATAAACCTATTCAGCATGAAATAACTAAAAATATTAAACTTACCACTGGTGGACTGGTGGCAACGGTAATGAACGTGCTAAAGATGCTGACAATCACTTCAGCTTTGGTTTCTCGAGGCTGATCACCGTGATCCCGGGCTACAATGAACATTCGATGATTGCCGAAATGAGCGGCAGTGAAATCGCCATTGACTGACACTACACCGTCGTTGGACACCGCAAACAGCCTCAAAGAAGAAAGAACATTTTAGGCTTATCATGCACTGATGCGATATGCATTAGTGTACACAACAGGGGCTTGTAGTGGGTTAGAGGACTCTATTATACCTACAACACCTATCCTTCGATTATGTGTTATGGACTAGCCAAATTCCTTGTTCCTCCGCGTTTGGTTGATTGATAACACACTTGTCTGAGACCGTGAAACACTGAGTTGACAAATGACAGTGAGTAGATGCGATGTGACAAAAAAACAACAATAGGGATCGCTCGTAAATCATTATATGGGACGACTATGCGTTTAATCACCTCTACGATGCAATGAAAAGAGTTCAGTGCACGGCGCATCGCTAAGAGATTGTTCGATGCACAATGCTTCATTCTTTATTCCATCTTTGTGTACCATATAACCGGTAGAACAAATTCCATTTAGTTTAAAGTACTATTTCTGTCGTTTGGCTAGTTGTTCTTCCTTATTCCGTGCAAGTGTGAAACAGTACCAAGCATCGAATCTTAATACCATTTAAATTACTAGCATTAGCACGTCACAATTCACCTGTTCATATCGGGTGCAATACGCAGCTCTAGACGACCGTTATCCTCACCGTCTGGATCCTCGACGATGACCTTTCCTGTACGGTAAAAAAAAAGTAAGGAAAATAATTGATCTAGCGAAATTAGTCAAACTAAAATTTCACTGACCAATGATCATATTCGATTTGATCTGGTCGAGGTCGTGAATGTTAAGCTGGAGTCGAATAGGTTGAGGACCCACAAAATGAGGTGAATTGTCGTTAACGTCCTGAATAAGTCACGGATAGCGTATTAAATGCCAACTCTTGTCTCAAAGACTGCAGCAGTCGCAATGCATCGTATGCATATATGTATATATATATATATATATATGATAATAATAATAATAATAATTCGTATAAAATACTGAGATATTTGCAAAACTCCGGACCACAGGTGTATGCAGTGGAGAACGAACACGCGCTGTTGTCCTTACCGGAGAGCAGCGCACTTCACCACTTCACAATCCGGGTAATAATAATAATAATAATAATAATAATAATAAGACCGCGTTCAGCAAAAAAACTAGAGGTGCCGCTTTAAACAGAAACGGTCGTTGCTTCGATCCCACTCTCTGGCCAAACTAAACTCCATCTATTTTGAGATGGACAAATCGCTGTTTGACTTCTCTGAGGGAGTTCAACAACTGACATCTTTACGATGGAGTTGTATGTATGGTGCACCTCTAGGAAATGATCACCAGCGTACGCCTTATCCTTTTTTGTTTACGCAAGGCTGGATGTTTGCGTTTAGGGAGTTATTTACTTTTCACTGCTCATATCTTCATTATACGATAAAGCTATTCTTACCAGCACACCAATCTGTACAATTGTCCAGTACAGATGTTGATCAGGATGTCGACTACGAGTGTCAATTTGCAATGAATACATTGCCGTTCGTTCACGATCGAATTCACCAACTGTTGTGATGACGCCCCTGAAAAGTTTTATATTGTTTCAAATCAGTGAAAAACTACAGTTGATGGCAGAGTCAGTGCTAAAGTTTGACGAAAGCCGTCTTCATAGTCCTACTGCTGACCACCTACACCCATCTTCCACTTTGATTTTTGTGGACTTTCTCAACTATGACCACTCATCAAGAGTTTTCTGGTGAAAATTCGAGAACGTACGTTCGTTCATTAATCGCGAACTTTTCCTCGATATTTCCATCGACAATTAAGTAGTAAACATCTTCGTTGACAACTTCACCCTGAAATTAAAAACCGACTTCTTTTTGGTTCTACGAGGTTTGTTTTTTCTGTCAGCAACAGTTTTTCTTACCCCCAGTGACACCACAATCGTATTAATTGGAGTGTTTTCACTGACTTCCGTAACAAACGTTTGAATCGTTTCTTCTTGCTCTGAAGAAATGCTGATTGTCACACTTCAAACGTATTTCATCGAGAAAAAGAGTGCATGAGGAACACAGAGAGACACAGACAAAGACGGAGATAGAGAGAGTGGAGGAGGGACAGTGAAAGAAAGCAGGGGAAAAACAGCCTGAGGAAGTCCTTCTGGCAACTATTACGGTAGTTACTACGCTAATCGATAGAAGTGAATCTCTAGTCTCATTAGCTACCAAAGGGGTGAAAGTTCGCGTTAACCATATAATGTAAAAGCTTATGGTCCATTCATAGTATGATCTTTGGCTCTTTTCTTTCCACTCTTTTTTAAGTCAATATCAAAAGACTTTGCTGTTTTGACTGTGGACCCTCCAAAATCCATATTTCACCTCGGTAGAATGGCAGCGACCTGTAGCTGTTATTGTTCCATAATTTAGCCACTACAGTTCACAACCCCGGGCAGACTTTCGCCAGGCTGAGCTCGGGATTCCAGAGAACCACAATGCCTCAACCGGCTAGTCCCAAAAAAATGGAGATTGTACTGGCGCCCACACAACTAGTGAAGACGGGCCGCCCAAGTATTCAGCTATCCAAGTACAGTTCACAACGAGCTGATATAATTCGGTCAACCCTTGAAAGCGTCCACTATTTTCGCAATAAATGAACGTATGCTCAGTACATATCGAGAAACACGTGCTAATTAGTGCACTGAAGGCTCATAAAAGATCTATGACATACCGGTACTCCTCGGAGAAATCGGCGTAGTGATGAAAAATGCTGCCGGATTGGGGACAAACGTTTCCATTCCGGGTAGCGGAGGCAGGCTCGCCAGTCTGAACGCTGGGTGCATCGCCAGCAGGACCACGATCGCTTTTGATGATCTGCCGCCACCGTCAGTGGCCTCCAAAACCACCTACAATCCAATTATATATTTTTTCGCGTACTAACAGACAGATATCTACTTAGCAGTGCGCTAACCGATATCATTGTGCCTGCTTTATTCCACCCTAATGAGAGCTAAGAAAGCAACAGAAATTATGACATGCTATAGATTTCAACTAGTACTGAATCGTTGTGGTAACAATAGACACAAACGCATTGGTGCAAATACAAGACCTGATATTGCTCTCCTGGGATGAGATCACCGTCGACGAATAGCATGTTTGTCGCGTCATCATAATGGAATTTGTCATTGGCTTCATGTGTCACCTAAAAAATCATTCTAACAAAAAATGAGTCAGCAATTATCAAATAAGGGATAAAATGATAGTGAAACTTCGAAATGAATGAAACTGAAGTGTTTGTAAAAAAATTTCAATAGACGATACCAGTTACTCTTTTTTTTGTTTAGAATATTTTACGACTCATCACTCTTTAATTAGAAAGGACTGGCCACGACTTCGAAATATTTCGATAAGTTCATGAAAAGAATTCTACCCTTAAGCGTTTATTTTCGTCTCCTGACTTAATACCGTACCTCTAAAATCCGATACGTGATCGCACCAAAAACACCGGAGTCGGCGTCTGTGGCTCGTACCTTAAAAAATTTTTTGAGAGAGTTATGAAGGAAAATAAAATGGTAAAAAATTTTCGAAAACAAAAGCCTACAATCACTATGCTTGTAAATGGATTTTCCTGGCCAAAAACGGTTATTTAGCTTTCGAACACCGCACTTATCGTGGAGATGGCGCTCAGTAATACGTGCAAGGCAGTTATTCGATCCTGCCACGGAAGAACCAAGTCTCACCTTCCTCTACGGTTAAGAAACTAGTAGCTGACTTATCTGCAGAAAACTATTTTCTTTCCATAGATGTTGCTGACAACCTGTGATGAAGGTCTGAGAACGTCCGTTATCCCAAAAATGTCAGTGAAAATGTACTTGACTAGGATACAATGCTATACGAAGAGGACCAAGCTCCTACGTATTAGGCGAAGCCACACAAAGATCCTAAAACCCCGGTGAATGGCGGATACGAGAAAGCGGAAGGAATGAAAGAATTGTTGGGATCCTCACAAAACGTAACGACGGATCATGTAAGGAAATTATGTGATATGATAATATATGGCATACCTCTACGACCGGTCGGATTTCGCCGAACGCTGAGACGTTCACGGTGTAGATGGGTTGATCGAATTGTGGTGAATTGTCGTTGACGTCAAGCACATGCACCGTGATTGTCACCAGTTCACTGCTTCGTATCGGCATTGTGTCCACTTCGCGAGCTTGTACCTGTAAGTTTATTCTTTTATTATTGCCTACAAAATTTGTTGTTATTTTTTGTGTATTCCTATCGCCAGCTAGTTAAAAGCAATTCGCGCGGCAAATTTGGACAATAAACGGGTTGTCCACTAAAGTACAAGATTAGGACAAGGTTTCTAGGAAAGAGCTTCAATCGAGTCTACTTTCCTAAGACCGATAACCTCAACATTGATCAACAATTCACTGTTTTTTTTCAATGATCAAACAAGAGGTTGGCACTATGAAATTTATTGGCACACAATAGCTGACGCTCCAGCGGTTTCCCTTTCTTTAGAGCCTGGAAAGGTCAAATTGGCATACAATCTACTCGGCCAAACACTTTCGTAACCTTAGCAGATTAGGCTTAACCCACGAATTTGCACTCGCATAATGAACAGCATCTTTTAAACACACACTATACTCTCTATAAGTCTCCCAGTTAAATGCTGTAGAACAGCTGCACAAACTAATACAAGAACAAGTGCCTGGCTCAGGTCACAGAATCATCCTGAGGAATGGTGCAGGGCCACACGTGACCACAAAATACTCCTCTTTGCGGTTCGTTTTTGGATCCTTGGAATTAATCCGGAACGCTTCAAGAGTTTTACGTGCTGGTGCTTTGAATTCCTCTGTGAGTGACTTTTAGTTCAAAATCTTCTCCATTATGTTTCTGTTTCCTCTGCCAGCTTAGTGGAGTGTTTTTAAACTAATGCATAGTGGTATACCCATTTCGCCAATATATTCAACCTCTCATACAGGGAAAAAGAGAGTTTACTTTAATGTAATGCTTATGTACTCTACTAAGACTCATTCGGCTCCTTCTTTTCTTAACGATTTGCCAGTACAAGAGGAGAACGGCAGAGAACCGTCACTCTTTCTTTGTTATACAATTAAAAACCATTATATTATAAAAACGATACATAAAAAAAATTTGTTTGTAATGTTTCAGAAGACCTTCTTTGACCTATTTTAGAGGTACTTCAAGTATAATGAACCTCGCTGGGTTTCTAGTGACATACGTCAAGAGACAAAGGTTCATAAACGACACGTTCTCTTGCAGAAGTTCAAATCGAAAATATTCTACAGTAAACCCCTTAGTTGTTTTCGTCATATCGCTCCTACATTTCTCTTCAAGAGTACTCCAAGAAAATCGAAAAGACTAGGGAAACGCGCTTTGTACTACATACTACAGCAACCAATGGTCATTCTTACACCAAAACTTACTTGACGTCGCAATATTCAGTAACCTATTTCCTAGCTTACTAGTTCGTGAGAAAAAATATAGTGCTTGACAAAATTCGAAGGGAAACCATCAAAGCTCGCAGTGTCAGCTAGGAATCGTCACCACTCACATTCAGTTGATACGTTGAAGGATTCGGTGCATCGGCGTCGATACGAGGTGTGTTTAGGTAGAGATAACCTCGCTGATCGACAGCAAATATAGTGGCTCCTGTACCGGTTAGAATGTACTGGTAAGTGGCCGGTGACATACCGGGACGCTAAAATACAATTGTAATTCTTGTAAAAGTAGTGAAGTATTTGAAAGAAAAAAAAAACCTCAATGGATCAGTGAATAGTAAGGATAAGGAATAGTAAGTGAATGGTAAGTAAGTAACCAATTAAGTGGTCAGCCACATAAACAAATTTTTTTTATTTCACATGATCAATCATCACGCCCACAGTGCAATTCTTAAAGGAGCTTCGAAATTTCCGCGTGTTGTTTGCGCTACTGCTTGAGTATTTCTACTTCTTTACGATTGTTATATTATGCTAGTTAAGTAAGTCGATTCTCCTTGTAATCACGGACATAGCCGAGCGATAGAGTTCGCATTGACTGGAGAGCGTGCAGGAGGGAATCGAACACGCACCCAGCTTCCTGGTGGATACATCACTGGCCATTACGTTATCCCATCTCCTCCACACATAAACAAGTAGTTAACAAAACCAAATCAACAGTGTAAAAAGAAGGGATTGCTAATGGAATGTGCATGTAAGAAACAGGAGAGTTAAAAAATAGGAACTCCCACGACCGACTTTCTATTAACCTCGGCATTGATCAAATAAAAATATATGGATTCAGTGGATTTATTTTCCATCTAAATTCAACTCAGAACTAACTAGTTTTGAAGAAAACTCCTCTGTAATATAATTTCAGCGATCAGCGTAAAATAATTTTCCATCGTCTACAGTTTTATTCCTACTGAAACAGACTTTAATATCGGTCTGTGCACTTCCTCTTGTGAATGATATCCACCAATTTTGACGATCTCCAACTCAGCACAACTATTCTTGCTTCGAAGGAAAAGAATTGACGACAACATTAAAATGTTAGTAGACCAATCAATCAGTGGTCGATCAATGAACCACCGTGAATCTTTTTGCTCAGGTAGCATTCCAATTCGTAGTGCATGTCTCCTGGATTTTGTGGATATTGAACACCGTGTGCTTCGATTAACGTCCGTTGAACGACTCGAGAAAGTCCTCGTTTTAACTTGGACTAATAAGCGAATACAAAAATTTTATTCTCACAATTTTTACAAAAGGCTGTAAAATAATATGCTGCAAAATTGACCCTACGTAATCAAACCTAAATAAAATATTCATCCCATTATTCGGCCAGGGAGATGAAGATAACCGTTAGCAAGAACTTTCTGTTACAATATATTGAGTTCTGAAGTTAACCAAACTCACTAAATCCTCATCACTGACGAGAATTCGTAGCGTTTCAGCTTGTGGATTCGGCGATACCCGCACGGTTGTACCGACTGTAGCTGTCTCCGACACATAACCCTCACTAGAGGAAATCTGAAAAGTAAACGAATATTTCTATATTATTGCGAACAATTACCTCTATCTATTTATTATCTTGTGCTTTAACTCCAACTTTGAATTGGCAGCTTTCGTGGAAATCGTTCGACCGCCGAAACAACTTCTAAAGGTATTTTTCCGGCCTAGGGCCACTTTCTTGTTATGAACTACCGTGACACGTTTTCGAAGTATTGCCAGTTCGCCACTACAGACGATCGCCGGTCTTTATCTGTTGAAGAAAGGCTTACTAGTTGCCTCAAGGATTTATCTGGGATGACCATATTCTTGACGCACATTAACTTTTGAATGGTAACCCATTCCCTCTCACACGGTGAAACCTCGTTCTTCCGCCATACATCACAATTCTACAAAGAATGTCACTCCTTCCTCCACCACCCGTCAAAGTGATGTGGTAAATTATTAACAAAACATTTTAAAACCCTCTTAAAATAGTCATATAATACTATTGATGAGATAGGTAATTCGAAGGTGAAGAGAAAGCGATACATATTGGAGAGAGGATAATTTCAAAAATTTGACATTCTGTGTCCAACTAAGCATAGTTATCTTAATTAATTGTTTATTAATGATTAGTTATTAATTGCTATTGATTGTTCCAGTCAATTAGCTCCTCTCGACGGCTTACCGCTTCATCGTGGCTGGGAGGTGTTCCTAGGTATCAGGCTGCGATGTAAAGAGTGGAGATTCGTGCCCTCGGCAAGGTCTCCCAAATTAAGAAGGAGTCTGCCGTTTCCATTAGGAAGCTCGGATAAGAGTAAACCAGCGCGAGGATCGACCACCTTTCTGGTAAGAAACAATTCGCATAGTGGCAAATTTCCCTCCGATCGACGAAGGCCAACAACCGCCTGTGGTAGTGAAGGCTTGGAGCAGGCTTTGGCCAGGCTGACCTCGGGACTCGAAGAAACCACAATGACTAGACCAGTAAAACTCCGAAAAGACGGAAATTATCCTGAGGCTCTAACAAGCAGTACAGACGGGCCATCCAAGTATACACGTAAGTAATCAGTTAGTTACACTTGCAACTACTACTTCGAAAACGATTTAAGCTAATAAGTACATTTAAAAATTACCATGATTAGACCAAAATCTATTTTCAAATGATACATAACGATATTTTAAACAACTAGGACACATTTATAATCAGCTGGTTAACAGAGATTCTAAAATAACAAAATGTATTTAGGAAGGAAAAAGCGCCTAGGTTACCAGTGAAGAAATACGTATTGATTGGAGAAGAAAGTTTCGCGGCCTCTATTGGATATGCTTCGTACGTTTCTGTAACTCTTCGATCATTTGTGAATTTGCCGAATTAATTACTTCTAGTTAGATCGAGAGTGCGAACGAATGTGGACCATCGATTTGGATCATCGATTCTGAGGAAGACGAAGACGACGAAACGTTGGCCGAATAAATCTTTTTGTCAACTTCGTGTTAGCTCAATAATCCAGGAAGGCGTTGACTATTCATGTCAATGTTGAATAAAGTTAGAGCAGGACACCAGGATAGAGCACCTGATGGCACTCTTAAAAGAATGCTTGAGCTGCTCAATCTTCAGATGGTCTGGAGAGTACTACGCTCAAATAAGAGGGTTGGCAATGGGACAACGACTGGCTCCAAGCCTTGCCATTGCATTTATGTCTAAGGTGGAAGCACCGGTGACTGATCTCGGGCCGCTACTCCACTGTAGGTATGTAGACGACTGCTTTGTCCTTTGCTCAACACAAGAGGAATTGGACAAATGCTTCGAATTGTTAAACGCACAGTCAGAGTATATCAAGTTCAGCCGAGAAAAGCCGAAAGAAAAATGGCTTCCATTTTTGAACGTACAAATTCACCTATCAGAAAATGGCTACATTACAAAGTGGTACCGAAAGCCAAGTAGTAAAAATATCTTGGTTCATTACCTCTCCTCTCACCCCTCTCACACGAAAAGGGCGCTTATAAGAAACATGTTTCGAACAGCAACCAACGTGTGCACGGGAAGAGAGCAGAGAGAGGAGTCCCGGAACTTGGCACGGCAAATAGCCATTTCTAATGGCTACGAAACTGTAGCTCAGAATAGGTGTAGAGGAAATCGNAGAGTACTACGCTCAAATAAGAGGGTTGGCAATGGGACAACGACTGGCTCCAAGCCTTGCCATTGCATTTATGTCTAAGGTGGAAGCACCGGTGACTGATCTCGGGCCGCTACTCCACTGTAGGTATGTAGACGACTGCTTTGTCCTTTGCTCAACACAAGAGGAATTGGACAAATGCTTCGAATTGTTAAACGCACAGTCAGAGTATATCAAGTTCAGCCGAGAAAAGCCGAAAGAAAAATGGCTTCCATTTTTGAACGTACAAATTCACCTATCAGAAAATGGCTACATTACAAAGTGGTACCGAAAGCCAAGTAGTAAAAATATCTTGGTTCATTACCTCTCCTCTCACCCCTCTCACACGAAAAGGGCGCTTATAAGAAACATGTTTCGAACAGCAACCAACGTGTGCACGGGAAGAGAGCAGAGAGAGGAGTCCCGGAACTTGGCACGGCAAAT